>JAQQZS010000001.1:30919988-30930818 GCA_030068045.1 Platyallabes tihoni
TAATAATAATAATAATAAAGTAATAAAAATGTCCGCGTGTTATACGGAGTGGAGAGCGAGCCGCGGCTCGCGACCTTAGCGACTCTTCCTTTTTGTCATCTCTCTTTCTCTCTCTATTATCATCATCATCATCATGAATATTTCTCTCGCCCTCCGCCGCCGATGATTTCAGACAGCGACCCGAGGAAGGAGTGTGTCGATCAATCGCAAGGATGAAATTTACCGAGCACTTGGCGGCGCACATCACGCCGGAGTGGAGGAAGCAGTACATCCAGTATGAGGTGAGCGCGAGCGCTAAACGCAAACGGCAAAGAGGGGGGGGGAGGGGGAGGGGGGAGGAGGTGAACGAAATGACAAAAACAAAACCGGAGCTAGCGCTAAAACAGTAGCACTAGCAAAAACACTGTTACGGGTCAGGGTACGGCTTCAACACGTCGTATATTCCGTAACGTACGACTTAAACATGATCTCGCGTGCATCACCACACAAACGGTTCTCAGTTTAAAATTTTAAATATGTACCGTTTCCTTAACGTACGACGTCAACGCGCCTCATGTAGACTTTAAATGTCCGACAAACATCTCCGTACGACTTAATTCAGTAACGTGCGACCTGAACATATCTTATGTACATCACACTATGTCTTACATATGTATCGTTTTCTGTCGCACGAGTTACAACACGTCGTATTTAGTAACGTACGACTTGAACATATCTTGTTCAACAATGTGCGGCTTCAATATCCGAAGCTTCGAATATTCTATGTTGATCACTACCGAATACTCGAAGCTCAAAAAATGGTATTCGGACCAGCCCTACACACGAATATGCAATGTAAAGCATTAAAAAACACACGCTCACCACAGTACTGTAAATAAACTATTTTTACTTTTACACTTACCTTAAAATGGTGGTACAGCGTGTTCGTTGGTCTTTCGGCTGCTCCCGTCGAGGGGTCGCCACAGCGGACCATCAGATCCGCACAGGTTTCCTGACGCAACCCTCCCATTTTATCCGGGCTTGGGACCGGCACTGCATCCAGTGGCTGCGGTTTGGGCATTGGCTGAGCCTTCCGCCATGCAGGCGAGAAACCTACCACTACCACATAGGTGGTACCATACAACAAGGGCTCTGATTGAGCACTGTACTACTGTACACTAAGCACACAGCACAACTGACAATGTCCGGCAGACACGTGAGCTACTTCTGTGATCCGTTTTTGTAATGAGAGATCCGTTCATATCTGTAATATTTCACAACTCGAATGTTCGTAAGTCAGGGACTCACTGTATCCCCTAATGTTCAGCGCTGTACGACTCGAACATAGCTTGTGTACACCACATTATGTCCTAAATATGTATTACTCCCTTATGTACATCATTGTACAACTTCAACACGCCTCATATACAACACGTAGACATTAAATAGCCATTATCCCTTAATAAACTTCTTCGTACAGCTTAAACTCTAACAACTTATGTACACCACATAAGTTGAAAATAGTCTGAAATATCTATTATTACTTAATGTACAATGTTGTACACATTAAACACGTCATATTCAGTAACGTAAACATATTTGTTGTGCACCAATCTATGTTTTAAATTTGTATTATTTGCTAACGTACAACGTTGCATGACTTCAACACTACATATTCTGTGACTTGAAATTAATATCTTATTAAATATTTTATTAAGTGACTGTAATGCTGTGCCTTTTTTAAGGCGGTAATGTGCAACTTGTTGGTCTTTCGGCTGCTCCCTCAACAAGGGGTCGCCACAGCAGACCATCCGATCCGCACAACCACTTGGCACAAGTTTTATGCCCGGATGCTCTTCCTGAGGCAATCCTCCCATTTTATCCTGGCTTGAGACCGGCACTGCATCCAGTGGCTGAGGTTTGGGCACTGGGTGGGAATTCAACCTGGGCTTTCCACCGTACGACTTGAATATGTCTAATGTGTGACTTAAGTAACGTACAAGACTTAAAAAGGGCATGTATAGTGACCGTATATTTTTTAAATGTATTTCCACCTACAAATGATGGGGTGCACAGACTTTTGCACTGTTGAAATACTTAATAAAGTGTTCTTATTTTGCTTGTCTATTTATTGATTTCTGTTCAAGTGATTTCCCTGTCAGTCTGTCTCACTTGTCTTCTGATAACTGATTCCGTAGTAGTAATTTCTCGATCCGTTCACGAGGCATTTTTGTCACCACGACAACTGATTTACCCTGTTGTTTTAGCGTCATAGTGAACATCTACATCAAAAAGCTTTGCTTTGTGGTTAAACAGACCTTCCTTGTTTGTTACTGCCTTTTCTTTTCGCCTCTCCTGGGTTTTGGAAAAAAAATGTCTAGCATGCACTCGCGTGAGTAATGATTAAACCGGCGTTTAAATTAACCCGGATTCACCCATCCTGGGGCACTAGGACGACATATTTCATCTTCACACCAACAACTTGACATGCTTAGTCAGTCGAAATCATAGCAACGTGACTTCATTCTTCTGTAAGATACCGATTCAGACCGAAGACGGCTGCACGTGCCAACTTGTTTTTGCTTGCACTATTTCGACTTCCCTAACAGGTTAGATTAGATCTCGGTTGGTCCTGTCTCTTCAGGATGACGTCCTTGTTTGCCGTGTTGGTTCGGCTTCCTTAACCGGAGCTCGTCTACCAGCACTTGTAAACTTCGTGCAAGGTGTGTACGAAGCGCTTGAAAAGCAATCTGAGGTATTTGGTCACGGCGGCTTTAGCACGCTAAGGCACCTTCGGGTTTAATGGGCTGTAGGTAATGAGATTATTGCAGTCTTCAAACCTGCTGACCCATTAGTCATGCCTCTCGCAGAGGAAAACAAAACGCCTAGTAAGGGTGTGAAAGCGTTGCGGTGCAATTTGAAGAAAATAGTTACATCATAAAGGTTCTACTGAACCTGATGCTACTTGTACTGCAGCATTCTCGATAATATGAGAGAAAACTGTATGCTACAGTAAGTTCGAAGAAGAATTTATCACGTAACAAACTCACGGCCACCTGGCTAGTGAGAGAAACTTGTGACAAACTTTGCAGACTATTTAAAATGACCAACAAATTAGTGTGTATCTTGTAGGGCTAATGGAAATGACCTACTAAAATAGTAAATAACTTGACAGAATAAATAAAATTACTTAATGAAATGGTTAGTCTATAAAGTTAGTCATAAAGTTAGTCAATTGCCTACTGTTTAGTGTCTAACTTTGAGGACTAACCAAAATGACCTACTGGATAGTAACTAACTCTACAGGCTATTTAAAATGATCTACAAAAATTGTGACAAACTTTACAGACTATCTAAATAGTGTCATTTTCTGAACTGTTTAAAAATGCTTTAAATATTTAAAAATAGTACTTTGAGGGCTAATCAAAACTAAAATGACCTAATGAAATAGTTTCAGACTTTGGACGTAAATACAACGTAGCAAGTCACTTTACATACTAACTTAAACAACCTATTAAAATAATAAATAATTTTTCCAGAATATCTAGAATTATCTACTAAAATTGCAACAATAAGTCTAAATCTACTTACTGTTTTAATAAAGATCCCCCCCCCGCCCCCCACACAATTTTAGTAGATAATTTTAGATAGTTTGTAAAATTATTCATTTTAATTTAGTATATTTTATTAGGTAATTTTATTTACTAACTTTACAGATATGCTGAAATAATTAGTCGTTAAAATTAGTAACTACAATGACTTAATAAAATAGTGTCTAACTTTAAAGCCTGTATAAAATGACCTACTATTTGGTGTCTAACTTCAAGGACTAACCAAACTGTCTTATTGAATAGTGACTAACTTTACAGAATATTTTAGTAGGTCATTGTAACTAATGTCTTTACAGATGAATTACTACAAAAACTTTGACTAACATTACAGACTGTCTTAAATGCCCTGCAAAAACTTTACAGGCTATGCAAATAGTGGCAACATTTACAGACTAAAAAGACATATTGGAATAGTGAGTTCCTTAACACATTTACTAAATGATAATAGTATTTAACTTTGAGGGCTAATGGAAATGATCTACTAAAATAATAAATAATTGTACAGACGAAGGTACCTGTGAAGGTAGTCATTAAAATGATCTACCAAAATAGTGTCTAATTTTAAAGCCTGTCTAAAATGATCTACTGTTTGGTGTCTAACTTCAAGGACTACCAGAAATGGTGTACTGAATAGTGATTAACTTTACAGATTATCTAAAAATGACCAACTAACTAACTAGTGTGTAACTCTGAGAGCTAGTCAAAATGACCTACTAAAATAGCAACTGGCTTTACACACTCTTAAACTTTGGACTTTACAGACTAACCTAAATGACTTAATGACTTAATAAAATAATCAATATTTTTACAGACCGTCTATAACCTACTAACATTTTACAACAACAAAAAAGACATACAGTTAGACTATAAAGTTAGTTACTGTTTTAGTAGGTCATGTTTCATAATTTTGTTAGGTACTAGGTTACATTTGGTTTGCTATTTAAAAATAATCAATGTATTCAGGTTTTGATTATTGTGTACTGTATATATTAGATTATTGTAAAGTGTGTTGTTAAATTAAGTGTGAAATAATGTCATTTAAGGTAACTGGATGGCAAAGTGTTAGCTACTATTAATAACAAACATTTAAATCACTAATGTTTGTTTTTCCACCTAAAGTGACTCGGAGATGCTGGAAATGCGTCACTGGTAAAGTCTGAGTGAGACGACGCATATAGAAGTGACACGATCGTCTCATTCGTTCAGGTCATACAGTAAGTGCATAACATTTAACATGTTAATTTGTCACTGCAAAGCATCAAGCGTTGGAGAATTACTAAATATGAGGTCATTTTAGACAGGCTTTAAAGTTAGACACTATTTTAGTAGATCATTTTATTGGCTTCCTTCACAGCTAACACTTTGCCATACTGTTATCTCAAACGACATTATTCACCATATTATTTAACAACTTATTAAACTTTAGCTATAATTAAATATATACACAATAACCAAAACTTGTATTAACTGATAAATTTAAAATAGCAAACAGAACGTAACCAAAGTTCACAATGATCAAAGTGTGTTAGTTGTACTTAACAAAATCTAAAACCTAAGCAAACAAACAAGCTTTAAGTTTTACAGATTATCAACAGTTAGGATATTGCTGAATTTTAGTTTATAAAAACATGAAATTGGATTGAGAAAAAAAGCTATTTA
This sequence comes from Platyallabes tihoni, assembly GCA_030068045.1. Classification (NCBI taxonomy): domain Eukaryota; kingdom Metazoa; phylum Chordata; class Actinopteri; order Siluriformes; family Clariidae; genus Platyallabes; species Platyallabes tihoni. Next base: position 30,925,238 of record JAQQZS010000001.1, read on the forward strand.
GTTATCAAATAAACCAAAACATCAGTTAATACTTATTTATTTATTTTAAATTTGAAATGCCTAGTTAGCTGTTAAATTAGCTTAAAAAAATGACCTACTAAAATAGTGTCTAGGTTTAAACCCTATGTAATCTAAAATGTCCTAGTGTTTAGTGTCTAATTTTGAGAACTAACTAAAATGCCGTACTGAATAGCGACTAACTTTACAGATTATTTTCGTAGGTCATTGTAAACAATGTCTAACTTTTACAGGTTAAATAAAATGACCTACTAAAATAGTAAGTTACATTACAGACTAACTTAAAGGACGTACTGAAATAATGAATAACTTTACAGACTGTCTAAAATCACTTCCCAAAATCGTGACATTTTTACAGACTACCTACAGTGACCTGATTTGACTAGTGTCTGATTTTAAGAACTAACCAAACCGCCTACAAAATTAGTGGCGAACTTTACAGGCCACAATTAGATGACCTGCTGAATTAGTGGCGAACTTTAAGTGCTATGCAGAATTTCGTGCTAATGAATGCCTGCTTTGCAGTGACAAATAAACATGTTAATGTTATGCACTTACTGTATGACCTGAATGAATGAGGCGAGTGTGTCACTGCTATATGCGTCGTCTCACTCAGACTTTACCAGTGACGCATTAAAAAAACAGATTTCCCGAGTCACTTTGGCTAGAAAAACTTAAACGTTTGTTAATGTAATTTATCGCTGGTTAATAATTTTTTTCATGATTCAGAGCGATGCACTGCGATCTGGACATATGATTAGCATGAGCGGTACAAATGTGTAGTAAGTCGCTACAGGGAGTCGCCACCGGCCATGATGCTACCATCACCTTGCTTTCATACCGATCTCCATTTTGCTAAGAAGAACACTTATTACGCTTTCATAACAATTAACGAAGCGTTGCGTAAAAGCTTAGATTAAAAAAACGCCTTCTCGGCGCATGCGGGCGAACATCACAAACAGCAACAAGAAACCTGCATTCCCATGTTCCCGCTGACCTTCCCTGCACTTGTAACTAAGGTGTCAGTTTACAGAGTTTCCCCAGGCAGGAATGAAAAATCAGAAAATACACACACACTCACTCGGAGACACACAACCATACACACATAATAAACACCATGAACTTGGCATCAGTAGAACCCTGGTGTCTGATCTGACATGTTTTGATTAAAAACAAACCTATAATGTGTCAGACCTGTCCTCCATTCTGATTTTTTTTTTTTTTTCTTGGGTATTTTTTTGTGTTTATATAAGCATAGTAATTTTAAAAAAAGTTGTCTAGTTGACCCCCTGATTTTTCCTCAGAACATAACTAATGATTGTTCACAGTTAACCGCAATTATTTTTGAAGGATTTTTTTCCCTGGCAATATATGATTTTTTTCATCTGTATAGTATACGGGTTTACATTTACAATCTTTTTTTATTTTTTTATTTTTGTTTTTTTTAAGTGTAATGTATTAAACCGAGTTTGAAATGAAATTACAGTGTTTTGGGAGCATATTTAGGGTTTAAACTATAAAACTAAAGTATTTATAGGCATTTTTGTTTAAATGGGAGACATTATAATTAGATGTTTATTTAATTTTTTCAGAAGGAGTCTCTGGCGTCAGAGGCAACATTTCCAATGAAAAATAATTCTTCAGAAGTTTGAACATGTAATGTTGACAAAATGTTAGAAAACCCCCTCTGTCTTAAAGGTTTTCATGTGGAGGAAAACCTACTAAAATAAATAAACACTGAAAATGGAGACTCCTTCCATACACCCGAAAAAAAGGAAATTCTTGCCTAATCAATGATTAGAGTTTTTTTTTTTTTTTTTTTAATATTGTTTGTTGGTCTGTGGATTTATTCATTTATTTATGTATTTGTCCCTATAAATTATTTCAAGTGGCGCTCTAGAACCCAACTCAACAACCTCAATACCGTCGCTGCTTTTTTTTTTGGTTAAAACATATCCAGTTCAGCAGAATTCAAGCTGACACTGTTATTGATTGTGAATAATCAGGTCAAAATATCGCCTTTTCACTCGCATCCTCCTCGCGGCAAAAGCCGACCTCTGACCGAGCTCCATACACATGGATAAGAAAGCAAGCAGTACATGCACGGGCTGATAAGAAAACCGAGCGCATCAGCATGTTGTCCCCGGGACGAGGTGGCGAGAGATAAGTGGGTGCATAGGTTTCGTTTGCAGCTTTCTGATCTGTGATCAGATGTGGGGTTTGTTGTAGTTGCCCTTATTATGCGTCTCGATACGGTGTTGGTCAGAGGCTGGGGAAGAAACGACTCAACTAACCTGTTTCGCATCAGATGTGATTATAAAGGAATAAAAAGTGTGGCACAAAGTACCTCTGATAATCGAGTTATGTCATCGCATGGCATCTAATCTAGCTCTGGATAAAAGCTTCTACCAAATGCCTAAATACAAACATAAACGACCCCGTCATCGGTTGTTTTTCTCATGCAGCTTGACCCCAAGTGTTTTCTTTCTACCTCACAAAACGAACAGTGATACCAGTGATGCGTATGGACATTTTTTTTTATTGCTGATCTCATTGTTTTGGTTTAATTCCTAGTTCTATATGTCAAGTTGGTTCCTCTTTTTGCCACTGTGATGCTTGCTAAGCTAATTAACTGATTAATAAGCTGAATAAGTCTAAATTTATTATAGATGTGACATCATTCGAGGTTTGTTTTTTCCAACAGACATATTTACTCCTGAAATTGGTCTTATTTAGCATAATTTAATTTCTTTATTATTCAGGTAAGTAGTGTCAAGTAGTAGACTTGGTTGGATTTAGTCTCTATTGTGTAATTTAGTTTTTAGCTGTTTTGGGGAAAAATTCAGTTGTATCTGCAAACCACAACATGACCAACATTGTGAAACCTGCAAAAAGAAGTAACTTGACAAGTTCTAGGAATTGAGTAACTCTTAGCCTGATTGTAGCAGGTCTAGCTTAATTGAAGTAAACCTCAGTCCACTGTTGTCAGATGAACCACAAGATCAGTCACTTTAATGGTAAAAAAAAATAAATGGTGCAAAAAGGCTGAAGTTTGGAGGAAAATGACAAACAAAGGGAAATATTCTGAATATTAGTGGTTCTAGGACTCAATGTTGACCAGGGAAGGATGTCCTTTTAGCACAATCATCCTAAATTAATAACATTAGCTAATATTTTGCCATACAGTTCTCTTAAATGACATCATTTAATAACGAACTTTAGCAATAACCAAATATATATACATAGTAAAAATTTAAAATAGCAAAGCAAATATAACCAAAGTTTACAATGATAATCAAAATGTGTTAATTGTATTTAACTGGCAAAATGAAAAACATAAGCAAACAAACAAGCTTCAAATTTGACAAAATATCAACAAATAGGATATTGCTGAATTTTAGTTTATAAAATCAAAGACTAAATAGTTTTTTAACTTTAATCAGATCAAAGGTATTTAGTTAGCAGTTAAACATAAACATAAACAAAAACATCAGTTAGTACATGTTGAGTTACTTTGTAATTTTTTATTTAAAATATAACTTTTTAATATTGAAGTTTACAGTTGTTAATTTTATCGTGTTTTATTTCGACCTTCCCTAATCCAAGTTTATATTTACAGCAACATTAAAGCCTCTCATTAATTTCTCTTGCTAGTTAGTGACCAGAAAGTTTTAGGTTAGCTAATGTTTTGATAGCTAATGCTAGCAAAACTAAGGGTTGAACAAACAGTACAGAAATATTGACCATTTTTATTGTTTGTATCTGAAAAATTGTGAAAAAAAATTCTTTTTGGGTAATATTTTCTATGTTGAACTAGCCTCCTTCCTAGCAAAGCTGCTAGTTTGTAGCAACAAAGTCGATCTGTCAAGCTTTAATATGTTGAAATGTAACCAGGTAATGTTATATCACAACTTGAACAAGGGAAATATTTGAGTTGGAGAATTTTCATTGATGATGATGATGTAATTAGCTTACTCAGCAACTCTTATAGCCTATGTTTTGTTGTTTTATTTTGTAAAAAAAAAAAAAAAAGGTGTTATGTAAACTGATTAGTCAGTAATATGTAATTGAATTAACATTGCTTAGTGTAATTTATACTATTTCATATAGAGTATTGATATTGGAAATACATTTTAACCCAACACATGTCTGAGATTTTGCAGGCATCTTTTTTTTTTTCATTTATATTTTGTAACAGTTACAATGTCTGACTGATTAATTAAAAAAAATTAGCCTGGAATTTTTTTTTCTTCCTTATTAAATATATTTTTGTTTTTTATTTTTTATTTATCTAATTATGCTAACTTAAAGTTATGTTCAATAAATTAGGTTTCTAGTCATTAAATAAAAGTATCAGCAAAAATATTTTTTAAAAATTATAGTTTTGATTTCTTACATAAAAAAAAAAGTTGAAATGAAAAACCAAATGTATCCTAGGAAGGTCTTCAAGGGACATTTAAAGATTTTCAGCACAGAGAGAGTATGAGAATACGGGAACGTCCTCCTCAATAAAATGGACACACTGGCCGAGTAGCAGAGTGCATTAGAGTAACATTGTAATCGTTATTTAACACGATGCACTTATTTTGACGTATTTATTTTGGTGTGGATTTCTGGACGACCGCTATGTCTCGTCGGGTGAATGGAAACGCGATGAAACACTTATCTTCCATTTCCTTTTTGCTGTAGACAGTTCCTCATCTCCTCACGGTGAATTATTTCCACTCTCGTGGCTCGGTTCCTGTATTCCTCAGTCCAACCTGCTGGTGCGTAACGTGAACGCTGGAAATGGTGTCTCACATTTTTTTTGTTTTGTTTTTTGCTTCCACAGGCATTCAAGGAGATGCTGTACTCCGCCCAGGACCAGGCTCCATCGATTGAGGGTAAATATGCAAATTCACCTCTGACCTCGTCCACACAGCATTTCTGCTCAATTAATCACTTTTTTTCCCCTGTTCAATCAGGCTAATTTTTGGAAAATTTGCGACACATCACATATAGAAAAACTCCTTGAGAAAGCGAGGGATGTTCAGTGTAGTGTACAGACGGGAGGGGAAAAAAGCGATTTGATACGAGGGCCTGGTTTAGCTCAGAAATTTTAATCAAATTTCAGCGCTGCTTAAGGTACATCACCGATGACTTGGGAGACTCGGAGAAACAACAAGCTCAGTCGAACCCCAGAGAGATTTCTTCCGGTTGCTAAGCAGCCCAGAGGAGGAGCGTCCCCTCCCCTTCTCCCGTCAGGACCTCAGAGTACGTGCAGGTTCATAATCCTGTCTTTCAACTGTATGTAAGGAGTGATGCATCTGTTTATGTTTAACAGGAAGCAGGGCCTTCTCATTATAGCATCCATGACAACAATTTGGACACAAACAGATAAAATCTGATTGGGTAAAGCATGCGTGTGTGCGTGCGTGTGTGTGTGTGTGTGTATGTGTGTGTGTGTGTGTGTATATATATATATATATATATATATATATATATACACAGGTCCTTCTCAAAAAATTTGCATATTGTGATAAAGTTCATTATTTTCTGTAATGTACTGATAAACATTAGACTT
>JAQQZS010000001.1:30941470-30955229 GCA_030068045.1 Platyallabes tihoni
TCTTTACAGCAATGCATATATTCTCCTGTAATGTTATTTATTTATTAATTTTTAAGTTATATATGGAAATACTGAATTTGTACATAATTATGCAGACATGCCTTTTGGTACTGTTCATGGGGTTTTCCCAAAAAACAAACAAAAAAAAAAAAATCAATAATAATATGGTGCCTAAGACTTTTGCACAGTACTGCGTATATATAATGGTTCAGAACAGGACTGTACTAAGCCAGATGTGTCTCTCTTATCTTTACGTTTATTTCCTTTCTCCTCCTCCAGACTCTGGTTACCACTGAACTGGAAGGCGGCGACAGACAGAAAGCCATGAAGAGGCTTCGAGTGCCTCCCTTAGGAGCTGCACAGGTCAGACATCAACAATCCGAACAGAACTGGCGCTTGGGGTTTTTTTCTTTGTTTTTCTTTTCTTTGCTGGTTTGTATCAGTTAGTGACAGTTTGATTATTTCTCTTCCGTTTCAGCCCGCGCCGGCATGGACCACTTTCCGAGTCGGACTTTACTGTGGAGTCTTTGTCGTGTTAATAGTCACCATCATCATCACGGGTACAGATCTCACATACTGTAGGAAAAATTAACTGGTCAGACCTGATACAGATCAGTCTGTAATGGTGTCCCTGAGACTGTTAGACAGATGTTAGATGGGATTTTGATTAACTGTTAAACTTGATGTTTTTTTTTTTTTATGTGTGTATCTAAAGGCATAGCAAAAGCACTGTACAGTTCCAAGCTCTCTCCGGAGACGGTGTGGCCGCTGGTTCGGATCTACCGCGGCGGCTTCCTGCTCATCGAGTTCCTCTTCCTGTTGGGCATCAACACCTACGGCTGGAGGCAGGCGGGCGTCAATCACGTGCTCATCTTCGAGCTCAACCCTCGCAACAACCTCTCGCACCAGCACCTGTTCGAGGTGAGTTTATACAGGGTCGAGTCCTGAGACGATGAATAAAAACGATGGACTGATGAACGAGATCTTCATTTCTTTTTCCCTCCTCTCAGATCGCAGGCTTTCTCGGCATGCTGTGGTGCATCAGCATCCTGTCCTGCCTGTTCTCCGATTCCTTAATGATCCCGATTCATGCTTGTCCCCTGGCACTCTACGGTTTCTTCCTGCTTTTCCTCATCAACCCCTTCAAGACGTGCTACTACAAATCCCGCTTCTGGCTCCTCAAACTGCTGGTAAGAGCCAGTGTTTCTTTTGTGTCTGGGTCAATGGAGAAAGTTTTCAAAGTTGGTTCGTTTATAATCTTGAGACCAGTCTGAGAAGGATGATCTCAGACCTGGAAACCTTCATCTTGGTAACCTAGATAACATCAAAAGCATTAGGGATAAAATCATTTCCATCAGTTTGAACAAAAAAAAAAAAAAAACCAATGTCATGAAAATGAAGACTTGTGACAACCAGAAACAAATGAAATATAAAACAATAAGTCGTTTTAGTGAGTTTGGTGAACGTGGGGGCGTGTCCAAGTCACATTTAGTTTAAGCCCACTTGTATGATTGGTCGAGCGGCGTCTCAATAGTGCTTGTATTTTTTTTATTATAATTTTATAATATTGCTTGTATTGATTTTATTATAATCAATTAAAAGAGGCGTTGAAGTCAAACCAGAACTTGTGGTGAAATTTCAGGTGTAAAAAAACAATTTCAAGCACAATACAGTGATGAGATAGGCACTCAATCCATATGTTTGTATGTTTGGGAACACCATTAAAGGAGTTCCTGGGAGGCCAGCGTATCAAACCTGACACGTGCAGTCCAAACGTGGCTCTGGCGTACTGAGAAAAACAAAATCTTACCTTGATGGTGTCCAAGCACTAGTGACACTATGGAATTAGTGTAGCAAAGTCAAAGTCAACTTTATTGGGGATTGTATAGAGAAATAAATGAGTCACGATTGTGTTCTGTTATTCTGCCCAGTCAAAAGTCCCGGTTTGACTTCAAACAAATGAAATGTTCTCATCCTCGTTGTCTTCTTCTTCTTATTATTATTATTATTATTCTCTCAGTTCCGAGTGGTCACGGCTCCGTTCCACAGAGTGGGCTTCGCTGACTTCTGGCTGGCCGATCAGCTCAACTCGCTCAGCACCGTTCTGATGGACCTGGAGTACCTGATCTGCTTCTACAGCGTGGAGCTGAACTGGCTCACGTCCTCCACTCTGCCCGGTTAGCCTTGACTTTGATGCTTTTCATATAGTTTTTCAAATCGTCTATTAATTTTTAAGACATGAATCTTTTTAGGGCAGAAATCATATTTCGTCCCCTCATTTAATCCTAAAGGTATGTGCAACACGTACTCATACGGCGTGCGCGCCATCATCCAGTGCCTGCCAGCCTGGTTCCGCTTCGTGCAGTGCCTGAGGCGGTACAGAGACACGAAGCGCGCCTTCCCTCACTTGGTAAACGCCGGCAAATACTCAACCACCTTCTTCGTGGTGACTTTTAAGGCGCTCTACGCAACACACAAAGGTGAGCGCTTTGTCTAGGCTGTGATCAGTTGTTGCGAGAATTATCCGAGCACCAGATGACGAGCAGCGTCGCCCTTTTTTTTTCTTTTTTTTTTTTTTTCCAGGCAGCGAACATTCAGACTCATACATTTTCCTGTATCTACTGATCGCCTGCTCGATAATTAACTCCTGTTACACGCTCATCTGGGACCTGAAGATGGATTGGGGTCTGTTCGACCGCAACGCCGGGGAGAATACTCTGCTCCGCGAGGAGATCGTATACCCGCAGAAAGTAAGACTGTAGCTTTTTTTTTTTTTTTTTAAATAATAATGAAAAAAAAAATGCATTTGTGTATACGTTTAGTTTTTTTTTTCTTGAAATATGACTTTAAGGTACAATGTAAGAACTTTAGGGTACAGATAGTCCTAGACTTACAAACATTCAAGTTATAAATTTCCGCAGATACGAACGGACATGGATGCGAACAAATCGCGCAAGTAGCTCACATGTATTGTACAAAAAATAGACACGGCAGTGCACCAGATACCAATGTTTACTATTGTGTACAATATCTTCAGCGTGCACGTGAATGTGTAAATGGAATGGGTGCAGGAGAAATTAGTCGGTTTAATCGGTTTCAGTGAATCCCTCCGGGAGCACGATGATGATGAAAATGTCTGTCCTGTAAAAAACTGTGCCGATGGGGAATTGTCGTAATTTTGGAAAATCCTCAACAAAACAGAGTTCACAGTCCAATACTGTAGAAAACAGCTCTGAGACACAATGGCGTCCAGGATTCCCCTCGCAATTTAAAGGCGCATAGACAACACTGTTACATTTCACGAGTGTGACAGTGAATCAGTCTCCGCACAGTTGTATACCGCTATATAATGTTACAGTATCCGAATTTTTACAATAATTACAATATCTTAAATATGACATTACAATACTATCTTACAATACAGTTATAATATCTTTGATTCAGGTGCAATAGCAACTGCAATAACACCATTTGAAAGTGCAATTATTGTTTTGTCTTTACTTTTTCTCTTGTATTTATACACTATACTGTCCCTATTAAAAAAAAATAAAAAATTCACAATTTTTTTTCTTTGCTGCTGTAACAGAAATTTTCCCGCTGTGTGACGAATAAAGGCTTATCTTATTAAGTACTCCTTAGGCGCGGTTATGGTTTTTGGCCACATGCTGGCTGTGTGGGGACAGAGATTTAGTCAAGTGGATTGGTATCCTTTACATTGTATCTTCGTGTCAAAGAATCGAGACAAGACTCACTTTGTCGGACTTGCAAACAAATCGGACTTACAAACGTGCTCGCGTTGTTCGTAATTCGGGGACTACCTGTACTAAAAAGTACCTGTACATTACTTAAAGCTGTTGTTTAGTACAAACTACGCTCCATCGTGGTTTTTTTTTTCTCAACAGGCTTACTATTATTGTGCCATATTAGAAGATGTGATCTTGCGCTTTGCCTGGACCATTCCTCTCTCACTCCATGTACTGACTTCACACCACTTAGTCGCCGATATTTTGTCCACCGTTCTCACGCCGCTGGAGGTCTTTAGGTGAGAACCACTAGTGCACATAAGCATTGAGGAAACTTGACTCTTTTTTATATTACATTTTTTTTTAACAGTAGTATTGTGCTCTGAGATACTCTCACACAGCAAAGTCTGCGTTAAAGCATCTGGTCCATGCTTCCAAGTGAAGCGACAGAAACGTGTTCGCCACTATCATCCAGAAATAGAGGACAGCATATTCACACTCTCATATCAAGCACAAAAGGGCGGATAGCACTTTTCCTCTGTAGTGTGTTACGTCGCTCCCCAATACTGCATGAGTTCAAAAAGACTTCAAAAATAGTCCTCGTCCTCCCCATTCCAGATGCCAATTTTTTAATTTATTTATTTTTTAAATACAAAACCAGGTACCTGTCATGTAACCTGTGGACTTTCATTCTTAGCAGATATTGTTTCTTTTGTTCCACCTAAATCCCAAATGTAATAACGAACGATTATATTATAGAGGGGTATAACTCAGGGCTCCATCCTGGGTCCGGTGGAGATGTCAGTAATTGTCTCCTGACTGGTTGGAAGTTAAGGAAATGGAAATAAGCTAAAAATAATACTTTGCGATAGCATCACACAAACTCCACTCCTTTTTCTCTCCCCCCCACTCATCTCTTCATCCCCCCATCCCCCCCCCTCCCCATCATCGCCAGACGCTTCGTTTGGAACTTCTTCCGTCTGGAGAACGAGCACCTGAACAACTGCGGTGAGTTCCGAGCGGTCCGGGACATCTCGGTGGCTCCGCTCAACGCAGACGACCAGACGCTCCTGGAGCAGATGATGGACCAGGAGGACGGCGTCCGGAACCGGCAGGGCAAGAAGAGCTGGAAGAGGAGCTACAGCATGTCGCTGAGGCGACCTCGTCTGGCCTCCCAGTACGAGAACTTTTACTTCACCTGGGTTCATATATTCACAGTGTTTATTATTGTTATTTATTATTAAGTTTTCAGATTTAGGCCACACCCTCTTCCCTTAAGTCCTGGTTTGAGTGTGGTTTATGTACCACGCTTTATCATTCTGTCAGATCTCGTGCCAAATATGGAACCTCTTCTTTTCTGTTTCCTGTTCAGATCAAAAATGCGAGACACCAAAGTCCTGATCGAGGACACGGACGACGACACCTGACCTCCACCCTCCTCAAGGGCTCCTTCATAGCCTCTAAACGGACCACGGTCCCTTCAGGGGCCCTACGCCTTCGTGGGCTTTCCAATCAGTCCATCACAAAGCTGCCTGTCTACACACACACACACACACACACACACACACACACACACACACGCCTACACACACGCCTACACACATGCCTACACACACAAGCACATACGCAATCTCAGAGACGAAACCAAACCTGACACTTCACACACACACACACACACACACACACACACACACACACACAAAGCGATTTTCCTCACTAGCACAGGATCAGCCTCAACTAGTTACTGTATTGTTCTCGATCGATTCCATCGTTACTGCCTTTGATTCTTTTCAAAGCTCTGCTATAAAGAAAAAGAAAAAAAAGAAAAGAAAAAAAAACAAAACAAACTGTCTATACTTGTATGTAAAGTTTATTCGCGTATAACAGGGATCAAAGCGTGATAATCAAAAACAAGCCTCTGTAGGAACGGACGAGATTCCAGTGAAAAAGACATACGTCTCTGTGTATGTAGTGTTGTTCATGTAGCAGTGCCCTTAGATGTGTTCGTCATCATCGGTGGATTTTTCTTTTTAACTTTTTAAGAATGTACATTACGTTGTTATTTATGTGAAGGAAAAGCTGCCTTTGGTCCATTCATGGAATTGTATAGAGTTTTAAAGATGAAAAGGCGATGATGGATTCCATGACTTCTGCCCCAAGCATGTTTTTCGAAACCCTCAGGTGGCTTTTCAATCAGATTATCATCATCATACCACTAAAAAAAAAAAAAAAGACGTAAAACAAAGAAACAAAACTACTAGTTAGCTAGCTAGTGGACACGTGACGTTCGACTACTTTTTGTCGTCGTCGTGATTTTTTTTTTTTCTCTTTATGATGCCAATGCAATCTGAACGAGTGCTGCTTCTTTAGGACCTGCGGGAGTTTTTGTTCCTCAAGGGTTTATAGCTACATGGCTCATTCAAGAGCACGCCAAACAGAAGAGCTTTGTCGCAATTTAAGCAGGGAATTTATTGTCTGGACTTGAAATGAGCAGGTCTGAATTAGTGAAATGATAAGCTGTAATCTTATGTGTTTTTTTTTTTTAGCATCATTAGAACTCCATCTTCTTCTTGAATTTGAACCTACACTGAACATGAGCAGATATTTATTTTGTACAGCTATCCATCCATCCATCCCTCACATTCCAGTGCGCACGCGTTTCACATCAGCTGAGCTCTGTCTACATCTTTTTTTCCTTTTATATATGTATATAGATGTCTTCCAGTGTTACACCTACAGTAGTCCGTAAATGCCACCTAAGGGTTTTTTTTTTATTTTTTAATATGAAATCAGGTACTGTCTTGTAACCTGTGGATTGGCATTCTTAGCAGACATCGTTTCTTTTGTTCCAAGTTCGGGAAATGTCTCCAGCACCTGTAATAACGGACGATTATATTGTAAAGGGGTATAACTCAGGCCTCCATCCTGGGTCCGGTGAAAATGTACTTTACATTCCAGGAGCATCAGGAAAAGCAAAAGGTTCCCCCACTCCCTTTTGTCGTTTTCGTTAATTCAGTTGGAGCGGGGCTGCTTTCAGCCTGATGTAGAAAACATTAATTCACTTCTGCAATAATCTGGAAAGGCTTCTCTTTAAGATCGTGTTGTGTCCTACTGTCCAAGTAAATGCTTGGACCAAAAAAAAAAGAGGTTGATTTGAATGTTCCTTTCTGATTTGCTTGTCACTGCTCATACTTTGATTGTGACTGCCATTACTTCAGTTCAGTCTTGCTTATTTTTAAGTTCTGTCCTTTTTTTTTATTTAATGAAAGCAATGAAAGAGAAACATTGCAATATGCATAGTGTATCATAACACCATTCCATTTACGAGTGGTGCTAGTTAACTGAAAAATAAACCAATGTTATGATAATGTCTGAACAAGCCAACGATATTGTTTTAAGTAATTTTTTTTTTATAGATGTAAAAAAAAAATATATATATATATATATATATTAAAAGGTTTTCATAACTGTAATATTATTACATATAGTAATATTATAGCAGATAGCTTTATTTTTATCTATTCTTTTTCATTACAATACTGTGATGGTATTCTTTTCATATTCAATGTCTATTGCAAAGAACTACGAGGAGCTTTCAAGTTTGCAAATCAAATAAATTATAGCCATCACAATCAGGAACTTGTTTATCACATCAGGTAAGTATTATCCTGTAGACTACACAGCAGGGCCCGTTTTCACAAAGCTTCCTAGAATTCTCTCGGAGAACTCCTATCTTAGCTTAAAAAGTCCTAGCTGGGAGTCCTAGACTAAAAGTGATATTTAGAAAACTTCTCAGAGAACTCTGAGTAAGGAAAGTGCAGAAACCTTTATCTTAGTGAGGGGGTGTGGTCGACCCCGTTGCTAGAGATGATGCAGCAATTCAAGGACTGTGATTGGTTGATAAAAAAAAATCTGTAAAGGTCTTAAAATGCTCTCTTTGTGAAAAATAGAATATATGATAATGGAATAGACAGTCAAATCATAATGTTTGTATATTAAAAAAATTGTATAATCATGACTACAGGCTACTTCATGCAAAGTTTGTTATAGACAAAATATCTTAAAGGTAATTAAACAGCCAAAAGATGAAAATGTGGCAACCAATTTTCACACAATATTTACTATATTAAAGTTCTTGCATTTACTTCTTGCATTTACTTACTACACTTTTTACTGTTATTTTGACTGGTTGTTTTCTCTATTTATAAAAAAAAAAATGCAGTCTAGTTTTTAATTAGGCCGCTTTTATTATAAGAAATAAACGACTAAATACTCCGGCAAGGTAGGGAGAAGAAAAGGTCATAAACTGATGTGTTTAAAAGCATAATGTAAACCACACTGCTTCATTCTGCTTCAAAATGTTTTACTAAATGATACTGTGAACATTAAATCTTATCCAAGCATAAAATATCACCATGTTGTAAAACTGCCAGTGCACCATCCCCAAAAAGTGTTATAAAGAACAGCTAGCGCATGTAAAAAAAAAAAAAACACAACAACAACAATCTGTAATATCCAATGTCTGAAGTTTCTCAACATTCTTGTGTCCGGTAAAATCGGTGCCAGTGATTCATTCTTATTTGGGTTTGAAGGGTTTTATCTGGAGCGGACAAGATCGCCAGACAAAACGGCTGATTGTGGATAACGTCACTGCAAGAGCTCTCTAAAAACGGTGTCTATAAAATGATTGACATGAAGCACGATCTGCAAACAAGCAGAGTGTTTGTAGTCTCCCTTTAAGTAATTGTTAAAAAAATCGCCTATTGCACCTTTAATGTCTGTATTGTTTCAGTTGATACCGTTATTTATTTCCATGACAGTAATCCCAGTTGTACTACATTGTTCTGCTTTCCCAGAGACACTAGATACAATAGACAATGCGCTTGTAACGGCGTGCTTTCACAGCGCATCAATGGCACTCCTCCTCTGTAAGCGCTTTCAGATGAAGTAACAGTCTGTTTGTGACAGAAGCGCATTGTGAGGATGAAGATCGCTCTAAGAGGAGACTCACAGCAGCAACGTCTACCGCTGTTCACATGGCCGACTGTGTCAGCCTTTATTATTATCCTTACTCTAACAGCAGCTTTACAGTCTCACCACACACACACACCTCATCCAGTACCCCTCACTAGTCCGGGTTAATGGTTTTTTTACCTCACACTAGTGCTAATGTGGTTAACAGTAGGAGATTTGTAGTAAGGTCAATTAAAAAAAGTTCTCTAATGAGAATAAAATGACAGTAAAAGAATACAGATTGTACACAGGGATAATGACTTGCTAATTAACTAATCTCCTGACCTAGCCACAATGTTAATTATTTAGCTGTTTTGCGTTGAAGTTATATTAAATCTGACTTTTCAATTTTGCCAGCTAGGTGCCTTATAACTAGCTAATAAAATAACTTAAAAAAATAGTATTGTTCTTTTTAATTTAGTTGTAATTGATTTTTTTTATAGTAATAACGCTGATGTATTGATTTTGGCCTTTTTTCCCCACCTGTTAGCATCCTAGTCTCTCTTGAAGAGGTCCTCTGGCTAATTAAAAAAGCCAATGTAAAGTCATTCGTGTTCTAATTAGTGAGGTAGCTGACTGGTAATTATCAAGCTAATAGAGCTAGCTGCAAATGAGCTTGCTCATCGAAAAAGCGATTAGAGCTAAGCGATCTAGCCAGTTCACAAGCTAAATAACTTGCTAACTAGCTAGTGAAATTAATTGATCATTAAAACCATCATTTGAAATAAAATTAAAGTAATACAGTACTGAGAGATGATTAAAGACGAGATGCAAATTAAAAAGCCAAAGTTTTTGTAGCTAGCCACAGAGTAGTATTAGCTTGCTAATTAGCAAAAATCTCTAACGAGTAATAAAAAGGCTAAGTGATTATAGCTACAATAATATTAGCTTTTCAATTTGCTAGCTTAGATGACTTAAAATAGTTCAGTAGTTCAAATGAGCTACAACAAAAATTTAAAAAGCTACTAGTTTTTTTTTATTGTTATGAATATAATTATTGGCAACAATAATGTTAATAACAGAATTGTTGGGTGTGTTTATAGTGACGTTTTAACTTGCCTGCTGGCCTCCTAACTACTTAGCACGCTATTTGGTTAGCAGATGAGCTAGCAAATTACAAACAGTAGCATGCATGTACTTAGTGTGGTAAATAACTCGCTAAGAGATTTTTGCTAACTGTAGCTAGCTAGTTAGTCAAACAACCGAGGGGTATTTGCCTTGTAATTGCTTTTGGTACAGTTATGGTATATGTCGTTTTAATTTATTCATTTGCTAACTGGTTATAAAGCGTGCAAGCTAATTAACAAGCAAATCTTATTGTAGTTTAGTTAAACATCAATATTAGCTCGGTAAGACAATTGAGCAGCTACTAATCAAGAAGCCTGGTTATGAATTATGACGGTGGGAGTTTAATGGACTAAAATATTACCTTGTTTAATTAGCATGAAACAATGACTCCATTTGGTACAAAAAACACACTGTAGAGATTAATACTGTCCTGCTTATTAGCTTGCTGGGTAATACACTGAGCCAGCTAAACAGTGATGTTACCTTGCTAATTAGAGGGTAATTAGCTAGCACTAATGATTTTTGGCTTGTTAATAAGCTAGCCCGTGAACTGTTCTCAGATTTAGAGGAGTCTACTTCTATTACGCACATGTAGAGTTAGAAACTGTAAAAACTGTAGAGTTAAAATGCCTGCACTGCTGTGTGTTCTGGATAAATTGTTCGCTCGGAGAGCGCTGAGAGATGAAATTAGATTAGAGCTGGAGATGAAACCATGTGGAAAATACGAGGGGAAGCCGACACGGGGACGAGTTGAAAACGAGACCGGAACCAAGCTGGAATGATCAAGTCTAGAAGTAAAAACTACATCGAACACGTCAACTGCAATTTTATTAAGATATTCACATATGCGTCTAAGTTCAGTCAAAGAAAAGCAACAAGAGCAAAGTTGTCCTATTTTGTAAATAATTGCATGAAGGCACGGTGTAGTTTTGAGGCGGCAGTTTGCGCGGACGGAGAGGACCTCTCATCATTTGAGGTCTAGCAGCATGGAGGAAGGTCGCTCCAGGTACGAACGCCACAGGTTGGAGAAGCGGGACATGGTGGCGCCGTCGATGATGCGATGATCGGCCGACCAGCTCACGCTCATCACGTGGGCTTTGACGAGATTGTCATCGGCGTCGAAACTCGGCAGGATCTGTGGACGAGATGAAGGAGTGAAGTGACAATTTTTTTCAAATGTAGTTCTTAACAGACTAGTGTCAACCCCAATATTCCTCAGTTTTGTCGTCTCGTGTGCATGATGGGTCATTTTTTTTCTCTCTTGGTGAGATAAATGAGTAGCATCATCATGCTTTGGCCAAGTTCCTCAAAGTACAATCTCCTCTTGTAGATTTTTCCCTCCCTCCAACCACAAAGCCCTTATAGCCTCTATATATAATAATGAGACCACGACTTCAGCTAGATCTTCAGCTGAAATTTATATTCCAGAGCTGCTGAAAGGTAGATGATTCAAACAATGTTGCAGTTTTTTTTTTCAACAGTTGTGGTTCCTGTGGGATAGAAATTACATTGTCGATGGGTTCCTGTGAGGGTTGACATGGAACAAAATGTGGTATAAAGTGTTTGTGCGCGCGTTTGCGCATGCATGTGCATATTTGTATGTCTGCCCAGAAACACCTGCATGTTGAGGTGTGTGAAGGGAGTGTAGAAATGTACTTGAACTCTCATGAATTTTTATACACAAATTGTAGCCTTACCTATTCATTTCTAATGACTGGTCATTTTTGACCAGGAAAACCATGAGTGTATAAAAGTTCCATAAAACTAAAAAAATTTATAAAAAAAATATTTAACATTTATTTCATGTGTTTAAATGCCATGTGTGAACAAAGTTATTGAACCTCATGACAAACAGGTGTTTAACTATAATTTACTGCACTTTTTTATTTATTTATTTTTTTTACAGATGAAACGCAAATCGGTCAGAAAAAAAGTGAAAATATTCTCTTTGGAAAACCACAGATTTTGGCGTTTATATTATTTAAATTGGATTTATTTGATATTAATTTCATTAGAGTTTTTTTGAGCCTGCAGCTCTTCTACATTATTTAATCATTTATTTTAAAAGTTCCAATACAACTGTTTTTGTTTTTATGGTTTTTTTCCCTTTTTTTTTTTTTTATTTAATTAGTGCTGTGATGGACGTGAAAGACCTTTAATTAAAACCTGCTGAAACTCGGACACTCACCTGGATCTTTCCCAGCGCTCCGATGGCCACCTCGGGAGGCAGGAGGACGGGCTTGGCGTACGTCCCGCCGATCTGAAACATCACCAACACGAATAAACCACAGACATGACATCACTCTGTCCATTGATTCTTTAGAATCTCTGATATTAAAGACATTATACACGACTCGGACACACATTTTATCCTTTACTGTGCATGGGAGGATGGGATCAAATCATCACTTTGGTTTTTTTATTATTACAAAATGAAGCTTCTCTGTTCTTTTTCCTCCTTAATCAGGCAATCAGATCATCTGATGCTCCGTCAGATTACAATCACAGTCATGACTGATCCTTTCCTCAAGGCTGATTCGGGCAGCGCTGACTCAGCTCGCTGCGAGCTTTTCAAGGTCAACTAAACCCAGCGTGGGTCTTATCACACGAGCTCCCTGCCTGGCTGCGCTCAACATGGCAGCTAAAAACACTCTGGTTTCCCTTTTGGCCATTACGAATGATCCAGATTTTAGGATTTAAGATTAATCAGAAATACATTTAATGTTTGCTCGCATTTATAAACAAATAAGACCAAATCGCTGTGAGGCACGTTAGACTCATTACAACACAAAACCCAAATGTTTTCAGGATACAGCGCCATCTTTTGGTCAGTAACTGATTTACCTGATAAAAGGATCGAATTAATCACGTTATCAATTAGTGTTTACATGATTATTTAAAAATATTTACATTGATATATAATGATATTGCAATATTATTAAAGTATAGTTTTTTTGGCAAAAGTATAAAATGTAATTTTTTTTTTATATATATATTTCATATTTTTCATGAGTAAACCTCAATTACAAGGTAGATTCCGTTCATATTTTCACAATGATTTTTGCACTGATTAACCATATTACAAAACATTATATTTTTGCAAGGGTGCCAATAATTCTGAAACTGAGCGTAAATCAGGTTTAGAAGGTACAATAAAACATGCCAGCTTTTTTTAAATGCTACCGCCTGTTTTTAAAGATAATTGGGTCGTCAGGTTCTCGCACAGTAAATTCATCCCAGAACTATTAGAGACTCGATTCATCCTAATTCCTATTTAGATTTTTAATAATGTTTCAATCTCAGAGACCACAATCTCATCTGCTCGTCTAATTGATTCAGCAGCTTTTTTCTAACCCCAGACCCCTGGAAAGTCTGCTACGAGCCTCTGTATCCTCACCGAGCCGATGTTGGAGAGGGTGAACGTGCCCCCCGTCAGGTCGGCCGCACCCAGCTGGCCGCCCGAGCCCAGCGCCTGCAGTCGGTTCAGCTCGGCTGCGATTTCAAACACACTCAGAGCCTGCACGCCTTTCACGTTGGGCACCAGCAGACCCTGCGTAGTGTCCATGGCCAGACCGATGTTATGGGACGCCTGCACACAAGAACAGAAAAATTTAAGAAATTGTATTTTTGTGCAAGAAATCTAAGCAATGACAGAGTTACCTGAGCTCACCTTGTAGGTGATGTTCTGACAGCCTTCATCGACTGAGGCATTGAGGACGGGAAACTGCAGCAGGCTGAGAGACGCGGCCTAAAATCAGCAGAGTTTAACGTCATTAACGCGAACAAATCTCAACATCACTCAGCAAACTGACTCGCTAAATCACAGGATAAACTGGTACCATCCATCCCATCAATCTAGCTATATACAGTGGCTTGCAAAAGTATTCGGCCCCCTTGAACTTTTCCACATTTTGTCACATTACAGCCACAAACAT
>JAQQZS010000001.1:31014420-31030759 GCA_030068045.1 Platyallabes tihoni
TCAACTGTTCAAAGGAGATTAATGCATTTTTTGGACGCCTTCAGCATTCCTTTACAATGTAGAAAGAAATAAAAATCCGGAACCATCATGGAGTTAGAAAGTGTTCTAAAACTTTGAACGGTAGTGTATATATAGTGAGTTTTTTTTAGACATAGCAGGCATTTCAGTAGATGCAAATGATTTATTTATTTATTTATTTATTTATTTTTATGTCTGTAATGTTTTACCTCGTCAGGGTCAGTCATCCCACATCACCAAACTGAAAGTGAAACATGTAACATCCTTGATTGTACATAAATAAAAACAAAATCAACAAAGCGTCCTGCTGTATATGGAATATACGTAGAGTGACAGGGTGTGCTGAAATAAAAAAAATTATCAACCACTTTTTAAAATAATTATAAACATATTTTTTTATTTATTAAAATTTTTCGAATCAACACTTTCTTAAAAATCACAATCAGGAATTCAACAGCACTGTGTTTATTTATATGATTTAAAGTTTATATGGTTTTAAAGTTTTATTAATACAAAGAAATCACATTTCACGCTAAGTTGTCGTTCTTTCGTCGACAGACAAATACACTGTTCGGTAATCAGAGAATGAATCACAAATCAAATCAAAGTAGATCGGATAGAGATGAAGTTTTGTCGTGAAACAATTCTGGCTTCAGTGCTGTTCTGTCAGCTGTGAAAATATGAACTTTTTCATATTTTTCATAGTTTTTCCAATTAATATCTATTGGTGCAGGTGTTTGTTTACATTGAAGAAGTAGCGCATTAGTAGCTTATTTTAAAGTAGATTATTAAATCCGACACATAACTGTTCATAACACTCAACATAAGTGAGGTCTTGATTTGACTTATGGTGCAGGTTAAACTTCAGGCTGATATCTAAGTAGTGAAACGTTTAGTTAAATTCTGTCCGGCAGTCGATTTTAAGATGCGTCCACAGTTTGAAGCGTGCGCAGTACTCTGTCAAAACTTGTTTATAACTTTACTTCTGCTCAACATTTTGATTTCATTTATTGTGAGGTTTAACTTCAGACAAATACCAGAGGACTGGCAAAGTTTCATTAAATGTGTGACGCTATGACAAAATCTAGCTGGACAGACATACAGATATACATACATACAAATCTTTTCTTTATTTATACAGATATATTCTATCATATCATATAATTAACCAATCAATTAATTAATATATCAATCATAAATTTTAAATAAATAGCCTAAAGCTGCTTGGTAAAACCACTTAAGGTGAATAATCTTTCTCTAAATGTAGCATAGAAAAATCTGTTGAAAAATATTTTTTCCCACCTGATTCTTATTTAGATGATTAAATGAATGTATTTATTAATTTAAAATGACTTTCTATAATAATAAGTCAATTTAACTCAACAATAGACAGACTAATGATACAGTCAGTAATATATTACAATGTACTACTGTATATTTATTGTTTTTTTTTTTTTGATGTGGCGTAATTCATTGAAAAAAATCCAAAAATTGTGTACTTTTTTTTTAAACGTTCATAACACAAATAATCGAGTGTGTTCAGCTCATGGTCGTCTCCTTTCACACATCTGGGGCCGAACAGATCTCTTATGCTTATATTGACTGCCACATTCTTTCTGCCCCGGTAAGAGACCGGAGCAACACTCTGCTTGGCCATGCTCTTTCTGCAGCTATCACTTCTGCTTTGGGTTGGAGTCCTTAGGTTCGATTCTTCCGATGCGCTCTCGGACCTGGAACCGATCCGGGCCGAGTCGGGCCTCCTGAAACCGAAGGTGATGATCGCCATTCTGGCTCGGAATTCCGAGCACAGCCTTCCTTTTTACCTGGGCTGCATCGAACGCTTGGACTATCCAAAGGACCGGATTGCTATCTGGTAATCGCTTCTTGTTTTTGTTAAATCCCCCAAAACAATATTCAATGAATTTTCAGTTCTTTTCCTTTTTTTTTCAGTAATTTGAAGGACTGCATGCTAACATGGAATAGTCAAGACAACAATTTGAATTCTAGGGCATTAATACAAGTGTAACCTAAAACAGATAAACGTTCTATACGATAAAAAGAAATTGATGTCAAAGTTTTGTGTTTCTGCTTGTGTTTCTTTATTCAAGTCTTTTGGTTTTACGATCATGCGCATGTCCCGATAGAGCGAGCGGCCCTGATCGGCACCTTGGTCTGAAATATTCTGCCCTTAAACAGTAAACAGTGCTGAGAAGCAAAAAGGAGACTCACAGCGTAGTGATAAAATGCAGAGAGACTACGACTTATTCACCGCATGAGAACTCTGCAAGCTAATATTGTGCATATGTACATAAAAAAAATGTACATATGTACATAATTTGGGACAACGTGAAAGTGACAGTTCAAGAGAATTAAATTACATTTAAAAAAAAATCATCTTTCTAAAGACTAACTTGACAAAATATTTCTGTAATCTCTCTGTTTTTTCTCTAATTTCTCTCTATCATGGGAGACTTCAACTCAAACTAGGACTTTGATTGTGCAGAATAACAGAACACAGTCCTGACAGCAAAAACTCCCTTTATAGTAGATGCATAATGTAATCGATTTATTTAGCTTGTTGAAATTGTACAGTATGTAAGGAGTCTCCAGTGTCAGCACTTTATAACAGTCAAAACCGAGATGTGTATATTTTTTTTCTTTGGGGTTTGTTCCTTTTATCCAAGGGGTCGCAACATTGGATCTATTGTTTTGCAAGGATGGCGTTATGCAGGATGCTCTTCCTGTCGCAACACTCGTAATTTTCTAATAAGGCTTGGGACCAGTGCTGTATGCAGTGGCTGGGTTGTATGAGACCCAACAGTGGTAGCCTATTATTGCCAGGGCTCGAACCTCTGACCCTCCAATCGGTAACACAGAGCCTCAACTGCTTAAGCCAACATTGGTTTTGGGGGTTTCTTAGTAAAATAGCAGCAACTCCTCTTTTTGTTACAAAATCCTCTATATAATCCCCTGCTACATCAATACACTTATACCGGTGTCTCACTAGAACTTGAATACTATCAAGAAAGTTTTCTCAGTACTTCATAGCCATGATCGGACTGTCTGCTTCACATTTGAAACACTGGCCTCCCAGGAACTCCTTAATGGCCCAACCATGCGGAAATGAGAAATGCATCTCTACTGCAAGTTGGTGTTCAAGACCAACCAGAACTGATGAAAAGTGGTGAATGTTTTTGTGAATGAGGGCATGAAAGTGATTGACATTTACAGAATACATCAAGTACATTACGATGAGCAGACTTAGAAAAATGGTGTTTTAATGGTGCAAACATTTTAAACAAGGCTCTACGTCAATGAATGACGATCTCGGCCGAGGTGGCTCTGTGGGAACAATCATTCACCAACCCCACTTCCACATTACTCGAACTCAGCTGGGAGTTATTCCCACATCCCCAGTACAGTCCACATGTCTGGGCCATTAAAGAATTTCCACGGAGGCCAGCGTTTCAGACATGAAGCATTATTGTAGCTTGATTATTATTTCACTGCTAACCTCCATAGCCAAAACCTGAGATATAAGATATTTACTCCCAGTAATAATATGGTTAGAGAAATATTTCTGATATCAGCAGTCATGTAGATATGTTTAGAACTTTTTATTATTATTATTTTTTTTTAATGCAATCTCAACATAGTCAGCGATATTGAACTCGTGTTGGTTGCAGGGCTGCAGCAGACCACAGCGTTGATAACACGACGGCCTTGCTGCAGGAGTGGGTGTCCGGAGTGGAAAGACTGTACCATTCTGTACGGTTTCAAACAACAGAGCACAGCAAGAGGTAGATGTTTGGGTCTAAATCTGTCCAATAATTCATTCATCTCTCCATTCTCTATAGAGGGTCACGGGAGGGCTGGAGCTTATCCCAGGGGACTCGGAACCGAACCCTGAATGCTGGAGTTATGAGCCCTTAGTGCTAACCTCTACACTACTGAGTCACTGTGCGCAATAATGTTCTGTAGTAATGAGATTGTAAATGCAGGATTGCAAAGTGACGTACACATTAAATGTCCAATCTATATGAGCCACAGAGCTAGTTATTGTTGTTGGTAATCACAGTATATGGATAATAATAATTATTATTCTTTTCTTTATAGTTCCTATGCTGATGAGCTTGGACCCAAGCACTGGACAGACTCCAGATTCCGCCATGTGATGCAGCTAAGGCAGGCTGCCCTCAGATCAGCCCGGGCTCAGTGGGCTGACTACATTTTGGTAAGTTATATGATCTATATTATGCTATTCTGCTCCATTATGTTCCAAAAATTATTTTAAAAAATTTCTTATCCTCCTAGTTTGCCGACAGCGATAACTTACTGACGAACCCGAAGGTCCTGAGCCAGCTGATAGGCGAGAACCGCACCCTGGTGGCGCCCATGCTGGAATCCAGAACGCTCTACTCCAACTTCTGGTGTGGGATGACTGCACAGGTACACTACTGTATCTCTACACCATTAGCTTTGCTTTAGTCATGATTCGTTACTTGCCAGTCTTAATGTGGAACAATGACAACGCAGCATCCTATAACTTTGTTGTTTTTTATATTTTACAGGGATATTATAAGAGAACCGATTCATACATTCCCATTCGAAACTGGAAGCGGGTCGGGTGTCACGCCGTGCCCATGATTCACTCCACCATGCTGCTGGATTTACGCCGTCATGCCAGTCGTTCCCTGGCATTCTACCCACTCCACCAGCTCTACCCATGGATCCTGGATGACATCCTGGCCTTCGCATTTTCAGCAAGACAGGCAGGTGAGCTCTGCCTTCCGGTACATGTCTTCTGAAACTCATTATTCAAATAAATTCTGTATTTCCTAATTTTGTAACAAAAAGAGGAGTTGCTGCTATTTTACTAAGAAACCCCCAAAACCACTGGTGGCTTAAGCAGTTGAGGCTCTGTGTTACTGATTGGAGGGTCCGGGGTTCGAGCCCTGGAAATGATAGGCTACCACTGTTGGGTCCCATATACAACCCAGCCACTGCATACAGCACTGGTCCCAAGTCTTACTAGTAAATTACGAGGGTTGCGACAGGAAGAACATCCTGTATAATGCCATCCTTGCAAAACAATAGATCCAATGTTGCGACTCCTTGGATAAAAGGAACAAACCCCAAAGAAAAAAATATACACATCTCGGTTCTGACTGTTACAAAGTGCTGACACTGGAGACTCCTTACATACTGTACAATTTCAACAAGCTAAACAAATCGATTACATTATGCATTCACTATACAAAGCAATTAAATATGTGAAACAAGACATTCCCAATCAATTGGCACAGTGGTAAAGTGCTCACACCATCATCCGGAGATCGCGAGTTGATGTTGTTGAGATGATGACAGACTCCTGGGTAAAGCTCTGGGTAACCTCTTGCAGCCGGAGGTCTAGAAAAAGCTGATTGGCCGAGCTCTCTCTGTGTGGAAGGAATCAGAGGTAGGTGGGCGGGGAGGAATTGGACCCGACTAAATTAGGGAGAAAATCTGGGAAAAAAATCCGCTTTCGTATTTATATAACTTTTGAATTTGTGGAATTCACTTTCTCAGGAGATCACTTCTGCCCCTCTTCTACCGCAGGAGTGCAGATGTTTGTGTGTAACCAGGAGCATTATGGGTATTTGCCCGTGCCACTGGAGACCAAGCAGACCCTGGAAGATGAGAAGGAGAGCTTCACCCACACGCTCACGGAGGCCATGAGTGAGTCGCACAATGGCTGATACACAGTTCTGATTCACCGTTGTAAAACTTTACATATACTGTATTATACATGGGAAAAGTTTGCCTCTTTTTTATTGGAGAAAAGTAAAACTTTTAATCTTCGAAATATATAAAACATTTTAATTAGAATACACTCAACCCAAAATATCACTTATAACACTTCAAGTATCACAATAACACTTTAGTGCAAAGGCTGTATAACGCCCGTGGAAAATGTACCTGTACAGCAGTCTAAACCTGGTGTGGTGAGAAGAAGAAAAAGAGGCCACGTCTTTCTTTTCTTCACACAGCCCTCTTTTTTTTTTTTTTTTTTTTACACACAGCTTTTACACACCCTTGAGCAAACTCGCACCTCGTCCCTTTTCCGCTGTCTATTAGATGAACTTGCGGTGACACTCTCTAATCCAGGGTGTCTCTGGGTATGAAGTTTTATGAATATAGTACAAAATCCGTTATGTGCCTTTGATTTGTTGTTTTTTTTGTGCTCTGTAGTTGATTTCACTTTGGAGCCTTCGCGCTATTTGCACGCGCCATCGAGAAACAAAGACAGACTTGGATTTGACGAGGTAAATCTGATTTCTCTTTATTGATCTACATTATGGGTGGTGTTTCAGTAACACATTACCCAATGAAATGTGATCGTTATTACACTCTGAAGTGTTTTATTACATCTGAAGTGTTTTTACACTCTGAAGTGTTCCTCCTATATCACAGAAACTCAAGTTTGAAAGTATTGTTTGATTGTTTTTTTTTAATCCATTTACTGTTGCGTTTACATTCAATAAATTACATCTACCAAACAAGTTAATTAAGGTTATTATAGATGCTTGAAGAAGGTACCAAAGCGCAGACACTGGAGACTCCTTCTGTAAATCATAATATACTTTCAATATCCAAATATGTGCATTACAATTTTGTGCACTTATTTGTGTCATGTAAACAAATATTAATCAAGAATTTTTCTTCCTCTTTTTATGTTTAGATCTATATCATTAACCTAAAGCGCCGCATGGACCGTAGGACGCGCATGCTACGCACTTTGGATATCTTAGAGATGGAAGTCACACTGACTGATGCAGTGGATGGCAAGTACGAGATTAAAAAGTAACTGACAATCATGTATATGTACAACAATAGACTTTGCTTTATTTATAAAGAAAGAAATCTTTATTTCAGAGCACTGAACTCATCACGGCTCCAGAGTTTAGGGATAGAGATGCTGCCCAGCTACCAAGACCCTTACTCCGGCCGAATGCTCACTAAAGGCGAGGTCGGCTGTTTTCTTAGCCATTACAACATCTGGAAGCAGGTACAGTAAGAACAGCACATGTTTCATACTAATAAATGTTTGCACATGAATAGAGCAGCGATTGCATAAGAGATAAAATCGTAGCGTTTGGCCCTGAAAATATATAAATGTGGAACCAAACTATAGAATTGACTTGTAACTTGCATGTGTACTATTCAAAGAACCATAATTGTTGACAAGTGAACTTAACAGCATGATAAAGGTAGTTCCACTGACTGACATTTTGTCTCCCTCAGGTGGTGGAACGTAAGCAGCATCAGGTACTCGTGCTAGAGGACGACATTCGCTTTGAACCGAACTTCAAGAGCCGTCTGAACGTGATCATGGAGGACGTTTGGCGAACACATCTCCAGTGGGACTTGATGTAAGTGGAGTCTAATGTCAAAAACTGTGCTTGCCTTTGTTTCAGATACAAAGCAGGTTCCTGTCTGGCTTTTTTTTTCCTCCAACAAAAGCATGTGGCGAGCCAGCTGAGAAACAACAAAGTGACCAGAAGCTGATTAGAAGAAAGGGGTTGCAGAAGCAGACCTGCAATTTGTGACAGGCTGAGATTGTGAAAAGTCGTACTACAGTTGCTGTTTACTCTAATTATCCTAATAACCCTCTATTTTCCCCCTCCTCTCAAGCAGATATGTGAGTCGTAAGCGGTTGCAGGTGAAGAATCCTGAACGCTGGGTGCAGGGGATAAAGAACCTTGTACACCCTGATTATTCCTACTGGACTCTGGGATACGCACTCTCTCTTCAGGGTGCTAAGAAACTCCTGGAGGCCAAACCTTTGGGCAAAATGCTGCCAGTAGATGAGTTCCTGCCCATCATGTTCAACAAACATCCCAAGTATGTTCTATAGTTTTCTAGATTACACACCGTTTCCAATTCTTCTTCTAGAGCCCTATATCTTCTACACCAGACCACAACACAAAAGAAGAAAATATTCAAAACATCCTTAGGAAAAGTTTCAAATGGTGTCTGAAATTCATCTCTTCATGATTAATACGTCATTGGAGAAAGACATGGCAACATATCTAACTTGTAATTTAGCTAGTGCTTGTTATGAAAGATGTACAGTAGATTAGATTTTGTTTTGTCAGAGAGCTCTATTTAGAATCGTTTTGCCATTAAACTAAACTTATAACAAGGACAAATGATCTCAGACTTAATAATCACAGAAATATGGGACGGGGAATAGAGTATTGATATACTGTACTGTATGTCTGGGGTGGGTATCAGGGCATTAATGGAGATCTGGGGTGGGGAGATTGTTAAATGGGATTAGGGATAGGGAAATATTCCAATATCGGTGTTTGGAATCAGAGTATTAATGGATATCTGGGATGAGGTTCTGAATATCCATAGGTATCTAGGATGAGGACCTGAATATTGATGGATTTCTGGGATTTCTTGATGGGATTTGGGGCATTAATGGGGGATGTTGATGGGATAGGGATCAGAGTATTGGTGAAGGCCTGGGATGAGGCTTTGAGCATTGATTAGGATCTGGGAAGGGAATAAGAGTATTTATTGATCTGCGAGATGATAATCCGAGTATTAACGGATATCAACTATATGAGATCAGAATACATATGGGGTTCTGGTATGAGGATCAGAGCATTTTGGAGCTGAAATCTTCTGGACATAACTGAACGAGCTAATCAAGTTCTTCAGCCTTAGTAATCCTGAAGACCTTGATAAGCTTGGTTAGGTGTGTTTGATTAGTGCGTTGATAGAGCTGAACTCCGCAGGATACCAGCTCTCTAAGACCGAACTTGCCTACCCTGGCACCAAACCCTACTTAATTCCCATCGCAGATCCTCAATACTCTGATCCCCTATCTCAGACATCTGTAAATTACCTGATCCTTCTTCTCAGAAGCTCATCAAAACGGGTTCAGCAAAGTTTTACACTTTGCTGAACCTGTTTAGGAAATGAAGCTGAGAAAAGTCTTATTTTTTCGAACAGGAATTGCAATAATTCAACTTGTTCTTGCACTATACAGTATAGTAAACACAGGAATGATTGAAGTCTATTAGATGCATTAAAGCTAAATTTTTTAAACCAATAAAACTCTCTTTATTCACAGGGAAGAGTATATGGCTCACTTTAAGCGGAGGGACCTATTAGCCTTCTCAGTGGAACCTCTCCTCCTCTACCCAACCCACTACACAGGGGAACCGGGCTATACCAGTGACACCGAAACGTCCACTATCTGGGACAAGGACAACATTGAGACAGACTGGGACCGCCAGGGTACCCATAAAAAGCAGAATCGTGGCGATGCAGGCCCTCTACCTACTTCAGGTCGAGGCAACAGGAATGAATTGTAAACTAGAAAATGGCAGTGAACAGCATGGGGAGTAGTAGGTTTTATGGACATAAAAAATTGGAATATATTTAAAAGGAGCTAAAACCATATTAAGGAAATACTGATGTCATAAATGAAATGATTGACAACAACGATGAGATACAAGTTACAGCACACACAGGCACTATTACTTATCTCTATGTTTTGCATGCTTGGAAAATTCAGAACACAAGAGTTCTTAGTGGTTAGTGGTCGACGAGTAGAACCTTATAACTGACCATTTCCATAATGTTTCAAGTAGCGTTTTGGTAACCTAATAAGAACCAATATTTACTTAATGAGCTCTTTGGGAAATAAGAACCAAAATTTGTACTTTGCACCACACCTTAACCCAGTCAAAAAAAAAAAAAAATAGTTCTACATAAACCCATTTGTTTTACATTAAACAATGTAGAGTTACTTTACGGCTCATTCAATAATCAAGAGCTTTTAGGTTCCTGAAGGGTTCCTTGAAAGGTTTCTTAAGAAAGACCATCAAAGGGATTTTAGATACTGTACCCCATTATACAGTACCCCATACATTATAAAAATTTACCTCTACAAAAAACAGGGATGTGCCTTAAACAAAATCACAGTAAACAGTCATAATAATTAGATTTGTTTTTTATTTAAAAAGCACTGGCAGTTTCTTGTGGTTTTGAGACAATTAATTAACCCAAACATCTGCAAAATTTCATACCTCACAAAAATAAGACACCACACAAATAGCATGTAATAAATTAAATCAGCAGAGGAATACCGAATGAAAACCGATTTTTAAAGAAAACAAATGTGTCATGTTTATACATTAGTGAAGAGTGGAGGTTCGCAGTATTGTGTTTCACCTGAGGAAATGCATTAAAGCCCAAATCCTGACAAGGTCATTTTCCTCTAATAAGGTTGAGACTTTGATGCAGTCTTGACAGACTTGTTAGTGTGATTGCTGCATGAAAACAGAGTGTACTTGGTTTTAGTGTGTACAAAAAAAAAAATGGTAAAATGAGGTCAAGTTTGGATTGACACAAAGCAAGAAGGCAGCATTTTAAGACCGAGATTAGCTTTTCCCCCTCACTTACAACTAATCGATGCAAAAAGAAAAAAAAAAATCATAATGGTTTGGACAGAATTATA
This sequence comes from Platyallabes tihoni, assembly GCA_030068045.1. Classification (NCBI taxonomy): domain Eukaryota; kingdom Metazoa; phylum Chordata; class Actinopteri; order Siluriformes; family Clariidae; genus Platyallabes; species Platyallabes tihoni. The sequence goes on from JAQQZS010000001.1 coordinate 31,024,958, forward strand.
GAAACACTGGGGCTCCAAATGAGTCTTGCTAGCTGTTAACGCTACTTTTAACAGCTAAACTATTCCAGTTACACAGGTTTTCATCCTAAACTACAAACAAAGGGTATACATTTTTTAAAATAGGTAGCACACGACAACAGGAATGCTTCATTCATAAAAGCTAACATGGCTTAAAAAAACAAACAAACAAACATAAAAAGCTAGGAATGCTCAGTTTGCGTGATATGCATCAACGTGACAGGATGGAATTCAGTCTTAGCAATGTTTGTAGACAGGCTTTAAGAGACAAAACAGTAAGATCAACTAAAGAGACAAAAGGAGGATGTTAGGGTCTCTTTCGTTCCTTATTAGCAAAGTTAGCATTTTGGTACTGAGCAATCCTTTAAGACACAGAAATGATCAAACTTTTAAAATACAAAAAAGTACAGAAAAAAAAGATTAGCGACAAAGTCAAAATTTAAACAATCCCAAAGAGAACAGAACTGACCGGGGAAATGGGTTTATTTTTTTCTAATAATTAAAAAAAATTATAACAAAAATAGCATGGACGTAATAGTTATGATTATACGTTACCTAGAAGGCCACTACAGGTTACCAAGGAAACTGTATCTGCAATGACCAGCAGAAATGGCTAATAAAGCTAAATCTAAGCTAGTTAGCATGATCCCACAGGCATAAAGCTAGTCAGCAAGATTAGCTTTCATTTTTTCCCCCTTTGAAACCTGTGCACTTCTAAGGAGCCTGTGTAAAAAGTGTAAAGCAACAAAAACAAACAGGTTTTATTAACAGCATTTCCTGACTGAGGTATTAGCATAGCTAGCGCTAACTGCAAACTGAATACATTTAGACGGTTTTTTGTTTGTTTTCTTTTCGAATAAAGGGGTTAATTTCACCAGAAAGGCATTTTAAAGCTGAAATCAGATGAAATGAGATGAGTTGATTTAATGTTGGTGTGTAGTGTAAGAAGTATTAAAAAGAAAAATCACTATGAACAACATTAAAAACAGTCATGTTCTAACATTTTTTTGTGACCAGAGGTATGATATTGCCTGTTTGTTTTTTGTTTTTTTTGACATGTTACAGTTCAGATAACTGCCCGCAGCTACCCGTTGAGTCCTGGTATTGCGTGGATGTGCGTGGATAAAGATACCGTCGTCACGTAAACTGTATTAGTAACGATATTTAAAAATCTGTTGCGTGGATGGAAAGGAAAGAAGGACGAGAAAAGTGAGTTCTTTTGACTGATTTTTATCCTCAACAAAAAAAGCACAGGAAAAAAAAAAAGTTACTCAGAAAAATCAAGTCCGTTTCTTCCCTTTATCGCACTTATTCAAGCACTTGGAAACAGGTGCATCCCGAATACACTGTTTTTTTTTCTTACCACAGTGTTCCTTTTCTTTTCTTAATTTCCCCCAGACGTATACATTTATACAGTGTTACCCATCACACTAGCACACATAAGCATCATCATCTAGAAGAAAAGTGCAATATTGCATATTTGTATTTTATTTTGTAAAGAAAAAAAATGAATAAAGTATTATAATAAAACACCCTGCGGCATACGTTACCTGTAGAAAGTGTGTAACGGTAAACAACGGTGCAAAATAAGTCGGGAGAGGAATTAAGGCTTTTTGAAATTCCTGATGTGTTTGCATTGTTCTCTGAGATAGATGTGTTTGTAGAGAGATTAGCGTTCTCTCTGATACAAACAGACGTACATACATCCATGGCATACATTCCCACACGAGCAAGCAGCACTAGTCTATCTTTAAAAGAAATCACGTGCCCTTTATCCCTAAGAGAAGCATTATCGTTTATAGAACATCTCTACAGAAGAAGCTCCAAGCATAGCCATACACACCCACCCCCACCCCCACAAATCATGTGCAACCCCTTTAGCATGAGGTTACATGTCTACATATTTAAAAAAAAAAAATTATATATATATATATATATAAGAAGTAACGAATGACCTAAAAACACTTCAAACCATTTAACCGTTTGATGTGTCATGGAATGTCAGTGTTGTTCCAATAACTTTGCAAAAACAAAATCAAACCCAAACACGTGTATATTATATTAAATGCGCAAGAAAAAATAAGTTATGACACCATCAAAGACCAACAATGTAGAAATGCAAGCGTGCTTAAATGAGATATTTTATCTTTTCATTATTGATTATCGTTATTGACATGGTGCTCGAGCGCATCAGCGCACTTCAATGTAAACGGAGTTACCAAAAAAAAAACTAAAAACATATTGTAAGTTCTGTGTAATTAACAGAGTTACAGGCATTTTGAAATATTACAGTCAGTTACAGAAGAATCGTAAATAGAGCACCATGGTGAAGAGATGATGTGGTCCATCCAGGGTTGCACTCCAGTACTGTTTGCAACACGCCCCCTGTTTATCTCCTGGTTGATCCGGACACTTAGCTTCACGTTAGATGAAGCCTGGTTTGAGACAAAGACTTTTTTTTTTTAACCTGGGGTTTACTGAAACTATTTTAATTTTAATTTAGGATTTTGTGCAATGACCCATGTATTAAGCTCATTGTGTCATAGTCGCTCATTTTTTTTCATTATAATGTTATTTAATATATTCCAAATATTCAATTTAACCTTATTATCACCAAAATATTATTTGTCACAACAGATGGCGCTGTTTAAGTATTTCAAAATGGTTGGGGGAAAAAAAATCACGATAGCTAATCTGACTGGAATGAACAAGTTGGTTGATCTGTTGGTTCACCAGACTAGCCAGCTAGGTAGCACACTTAGAATGAATGTTTTTGGCATTACACGTTTCAATCCCTGATGCAGTTGTGAAGGATAACCAATTAAAGAGGGTGTATTAAAAACAGTACTGGAATGCAGAGCGAAACTGGAATGACACGGCCATTTCAAACCATTTCCCGGGGCATTAACATCTTCACCCGTAAACCAGAAAAAAAGGAAAAGGACATCTCATACATGACTGAGAAGTAATGCAGACTTCTCAAAACGACTGAAGAAATAGCAGAGAGTGAGGATTGTGCTGCGGCCATCCTGTTAAACCCGAAATAGCTTCACAGCCTGGAAGGAGTAGCGTGTTGTGCTTGTGGTGAAAAAAAAAAAAAAAGTGAGAGAGAGAGAGAGAGAGAGAGACGTTCGGCAGATATGACATCGCTCGCAGATCATGCTGGATGATGTGATTGCACCAGGATTATTGTGTTGAGGCAAACAGCTCAACCTCATGACTGGACCCGAAGAAAGACGAGGAGAACTTTGAACACAACTCGTGTTTTTAAAAACAACGTGTGTTAAGAAAAAAAAAAAAAAAAGGACTCGCATTGCTATGTAAAGGTGTCCGACTTGGTTTAGCTTGTGAAGTGGATGCTGCTGGTTTACTGAGACTGTGTGCTGATGGATGATCCTTGACCCTGGGGCGAGCCTTGCCCTCTACGTCCGATCATGGATGGGTGGTAGTTGGGGTGGCGGCGTGCGTGCTTGATCAGGTGGTCACTGCGCATGAAGCGTTTGGCACAAAGCGGGCACTGAAAGCGCTTCTCTCCTGTGTGAGTGCGCAGGTGGCGTGCCAGCTCGTCGGACCGGGCAAATTTCTTCGCGCAGTTGGGCCAGGTGCATGGGAACGGCCTCTCACCTGTATATATAAAAACAAACAAAACAAAAAAAAACAAAACAACATGCGATAGACATTAAAACTCAATGCCATTACTTTTACAGATACATGACCAACGGGATTGTTGAGCGAGCACTGGACAACTCACTCATCGTCCATACCGCTTTATCCTGTATACAGGGTTGAAGGGTGCCTGGCATCTATCACAGGAGACTTTGGGCATGAGGCGGGTACATCCTGGACGGGTTACCAATTCATCGCAGGACACACACACACTCACATGAACATTGACACACTATGGGCAATTTGGGAACGCCAGTTAGCCTAATCTACATGTCTTAGCACTGTGGGAGGAAACCCACCAAGCACACAGACCCCGAGGCAGGAATTGAACCCAGACCCTGGAGGTGCAAGGCCACAGTAGTAACCACTAAGCCACTTTGAGTCGTATTTGCATCAACATTTCACTTCTTTTACATTGGAAAATGGTGAAAGAAAACACATTAGCTGTTTTGTTTTTTTGACAGAACCAACAGGAAAATCTAGACCATTATAACAACCAATATAATTTCGCTGGCATGTGACAACAGCAGGAGATATAACTACTTACATAACTTTTGAGAGAATTCATAAAAAAAAAATAAATCAGCACATTACAATTATTTCAATATATTTCATGTGTTTCAGAGTGGAGTCTTCCTTTTGCACCAGTCCTATGTATTGACTTATACATCTCTCTTTTTTCTTTTTAAATGAATTTGTACAGAAATATTTACTAATCATCTTTATTATTACAACTAATATTGCTGATATTCCTTTTGTGTTTTAAATGAATAAAAAAAGAATTTTCCATTCTAATAACCTATTATACTTTAGTTTAACTCATCCACCATCCACATTTATTAACAATAAACCTTGCATCTATTTTTAAGTATTTGTTCAATGTTGTTCACAAACATTTTAATTTGTGGGGATTTACTTCAATTTAATTATTCTTGGAGGGAATCTGAAGGGGCGTTGCCTTGCTAGCTGGCTGTTTTCCACTCAGTGTACTTCAGTTGTTTTATTTAACTTTTTATGTTATTCCAATACATTATGGGGTTATAAGATTATGTTAGGCACTCGTAGAAACCTCGAAGATAATGCGAACCATGAAACATACTTGCTTTTATTTCCTTTACTTGAACTGTAACCACTTTTGTAACCATGCTGGCAATGTGATAACAGAATGAGAACTTACATTTACTTTCGAGAGGAATAACAAAAAAAAAGAGCACAAGAATTGCGTCACACATTACCATCATTTCAATATATTTCATGTGTTTCAGAGTGGAGTCTTCCTTTAGCACGAGGCCTATGTACTGACATACAAAACATTTTTTTTAAAGAAATTTGCACAGAAATATTTAGTTATCATCATCATTAGTAAAAGATGATGTGTGATCTCAAATAAAAAATAGATTTCCACTCTATTAACCTTTCATATTTTAGAACTAAATCATCAACTACCCACATTTTATAACAATAAACATCACATCTAATTCTTTAAGAAATCTTTATTCCTCTTGGGTCGCATGTAGATGTAGAGGAGATCTGAAGTGGCGTTGCCCTGTTAGCTAGTTGTTTTTCACCACATTAGTGTGAGATTTGAATCACGTTTTAAACTAATAATATTAATTTCATTTTTAGCTATTCCAATACAATGAGTGATTGTTAAATTATTTTCACGCACTACTAGAAAATCGAAAACAGTGCTAAACAAAGAATTGGTCGGTTTGTACGCGCTAGCTAGCTAGTCATTTAGCTTAGCATAGCTCATGGCGTGCGAATCATAATAGAGGACGAACGGAATTAACGGAATGAATGACGCACGCGCTTGTGTGATTAGTAATAATGTTAGTAACAGGAATGCGATTAGACACCTCAACGAACAACAAAAAAGATTCTTATTATTAAGTGTATAGACATTTGTTCATTTGAAAACAATTCGGGATGAAATACTGGTTTCAAATGTAAACTTTGTGTTCACTGTTTGGTGAAACTTTGCTACGCAGTCGTTGCCATGGCAACCCGATTGTCACGCGAGCACTGAGTAGTGAGCGTGCCGGTGTTCTGTCGATTTATGCTGCCTTGTCGAAAAATGCTACCGTAGCACAAATCGATAGCAGAGCCTATCGATTT
>JAQQZS010000001.1:31044361-31055813 GCA_030068045.1 Platyallabes tihoni
TAGTACTTTAAATTGTATAAGGCTCAGACGAGCACATATTGTACTAGAACGTATTCTGTCCAATGCAGCTTCCCACCGTTCCTCTTCAAAATCCTCTCCAAGCTCCCCTTCCCAAGTGTAACTAGTATATTTCTAAAGTGTTTAAAATCACTTTGTAACCCTTTCCAGCCTTATGTAAGTCAACACTTTTTTATTCATAGATCCTCTGAAAGGTCTTTTTGGCGAGGCAAGGTTCACATTAACGTATTCTTCTTGTGCTGAGCAAACTGAAAAAGTTTGAGTGTTTTTTTTTTTAATCAGTCAAAGTAGCTGTAGTCCACACCTCCAAATCTTAACAAGACTCCATGTATACTAACACCTGAGTCCAATTAGCTTTTTTAAGGTCATTAACTCAAGGTTTCACATACTGTTTCTATTAACACTATGTTTTTTTTTTTTTTTGAATAGTTGTTCTCAATAAAGACATGAAAGATCAGAATCTTTTTGTGTTATTATTTTAGTCACAGTATATTTGTCAATACTCTTGTCTTAGATGAAGATCAGATCACTTTAAATGACATACTTTTTTGCCACTGTAAATATCATAATAATTGGTGTAAATCACTGTAAATGGTGACAATAGATGATAATCACACTGGGAAGTTTATTTATATGTATTGTATATGTATCTTATATGTATATGTAAGGTTATAACTGTATGTAAACAACAATTTGTCTCCTGTTTTTAAGTCGATCTGAATTGTCTCTGAACCGTCCATGTTGTTTATCCACAGCTAAACAAGCTGCAAATCTAACTAGCATCTAACACAAGGCTGAATCTCAAATCCCTCTCTAACACCTGATCAAGGAAACTACTTGTTGTGTGGAACAATGGATTGTACATCCTACTGTACATAGTGCACTAGGTTTCCATTTAACGCTAATTGGGATTCAACCTCGGAACCCTTAAGTTAGCTGATATTCAAAAGTGGAATAAGTGGAAATGTAAAGTAAATCTCAAAGGTTTCTCAGAGCTGTCTACCGCCTCCATGGTTTATTCTCCTCAAAATTTGAAAATTTAAAACTACCTTTACTTAATTACATTAATCAATATTTACTAATTAACTAGTAAACTAAGCCAAATGTCTTGTTAATTAAGTGAACAAGTCATAATCTGTTGATAATAAATAGTGTTTGTGGAACGGTTCTATAAAAACATTGCATTTCTGGTCATGCTGATATTCAGCACAACAGCACCCTCTTTCATGTATTATTGATTAAATGATACATAATTAATACTACTATTAATATTTAATAATAATTAATACTATTTCATTTTGTTAGACTGATATACATGGGACGTGTATCAGTTCCTATGAGCTGAAGGGCACTTTAGTACTGAAGACACGGCACCTGCAGCAATGCCTCCAAGATAGAATGAATGATTTTTGGTGGAATTCTGTCCCAATGAAAGAAGACAGAGTAGGTCCTTTTTTATGTGATCTGTTCAATATTTTATTTCAATCACCCACAAATTTGGTTTTAAACATGATTATTCTCTTATCAGACAGTGAATGCCAGCCTCACATGTACCCAGCTCTATGGCACAACCATGATGGACAAGGTGAACTGCACCGAGATGGTGGTACTTGTGCCCTTGTCAGGGTCACTAGATATGGCGCAGACTAGCACCATCTCAACCCTGACTCTTTTGAGAACCCTGGATGGGATACAAGTAGATTCGGGTAGTGTGAGAAGTCAAAAATGGGTTAACATGACACGAATGTATCATACACATAACAACAATTTCACATACAAACAAACAAATAAATAAATAAACCAAATCGTTTTCTATCAGGGTTGCATGATGAAGGATATTTGACCGAGTTGGAATTCGACATGGAAGCGGTGAACCCAAGCCAAGGAGGATCACGCTCAGCTCAGGAACTGTCTAGCACAGTGAGGAGACTTTGTGCTCACTCAGCAGACCAGCAACAGGTCAAGTAACAGTTTACTTCTCATAATTAAAGAATTTTTTTTTCTCAGATGTGGACCAGACAAGCTGAAAATGGTCTAGGTATGCTTTTAATGTTTGATTTCCCTAAGAAAATGGTTCTATTGAGTTCAAATCAGCTCAATTGAGGAAAATGAACAAAATATTCTACATTATTTATATGTTTTGGACTTGCAGCTTTTTTGGAAATCAAGCCAAACGGCAAAGTGAATCAAAGAGAGAATAAAATCTATTCTTGATAGCTGGTACAAATATTTGTAAACTAATATTCCGAGCTAATATTTGCTGGACAAAACTTGATCTTATTGTGTTGAGTGATTTATCTAACACACACTTGTTTAATTTTCCCTGTATTTCTCATACTTACTATTTATTTAAGTACATTTTCTGCCAAAAACCCGACAATCAACATTTTTTGCTTTTTTTTTATTTAGTAAAATATGTGTGCTTAAATTTGCTCTGGTTGGATTTGGCAAATAGACTAATACTGTAAGTGCAAAAGTGCTTATGATGTTTCACGTTTTTCTTCTTGTTTTTGTGCCTCAGCAATCTGATCTGTTTTTGAGTCTGGTCCTCCAGTTAAGAACTTTGACATTCCAGGAGCTAAATGATGTCTGGCAAGAGGTCTCCTTTAAATGCCTTGATGACTGGTCAGTCTTACTCTGAAGCACTGTGGAATCTGTTAGATGGTTCAACACATTTCAACCTCAACTTTGACCATCAGATTTTGCTTGTTTTCCTTTAATTGTCACAGGCAACCTTTGTTGGAGGCACTACCAGCATGTGGCTCTGATGCATGCATCCAGTTCACAACAAATCTCATCCTCAACCAAGAGATTGATCAGGATCATATCAGTTTCTTCCTTAGCACGGTCACATTTGCTTCCCATGCCACACCATCAATGATCAGCAATATCACTGTGAGTTTTTTATGCCACTGATCAAGAGGTTAAACCCGTTCTCCAATATAAACTGACATGTCCCATTTCCGTTCTCAGTCTCTCTTGAAATTTCCTTGGATTCGTCCGAAGATTTTGCTTGCCATTTCCTCACTTACTCGCCGCCTCTGCCAGAGGGAACGGACTCCATGTAGTCACATCCCTGAGGTCGAACAGTTTGTACAGATTTTAAAGGAGGATTTAGGACCAAGCTGTGGAGGGCAAGAACCCCTACCTGTTACAAAGGTATAGTCATAAAATGCTGCATGCTGTAAAAAAACGACATATTGCCATTATCTGATGCTTGATTTTCTTCTACAGCTGCTCCATGTTTTGAAAGCAGTGGAGAACATGGGTCTACCTGAATTCATCCCCCAATTGAAAATTTGCATTCACAACTACTCGGCACCTTTAGAGCTCCGATTAGCAGCTTTACAAGCATTCAGACACATGCCCTGCCATAGAAAGGTGTGTATCTCTACAGACCTTCAAGTATCTGTTCTTTTGCACTGAGCAAGATTTTTTTTCTTTGTTTGCCAAGCTAATTCCTCCCACTTTGGTCATTTTGCCAATTCCCAACTACAGGCTACCAGCCACGGAAGGTAAATTCTAAGACTTTCCTTAAAATATCAAGCCACTGCATTATTTTCAAATGGTTGCTAGCAGGTGGGAAGTAGTAGCTGCCCCATGCACTCATTAATGGTTATGATTGGCTAGAATCAATTGATTGACAGGGGAGATAGAAAGAGCATAGCCACTTATGAACAGTTGTGGTTTTATCTAGATTTAAACTCAAAAATGAAAAACCCATTACATCATTTTCACCATTTTGGTTTTCTTGTTACTTACCTGATTGAAATGTTTAAGATTATCTGTTATAACTGTTTCCATATACCTAGGCAAATTGAGCTGTTGAATTCACCAACATTCGATGCTATGACAGAAGCAACAATGTTGTTTGTCTCACTTTAGAAACTAGTTCTTGCTTGGGCATACCAGCATCCTGAAGAGGACGTGGAGATTAGGATCGCTGCATACCAGCAGCTCATGTACTGTCCTGACCAGGAGGTCTTCAGGATCATAAACGATACCTTAAACAATGAAACATCTACTCAAGGTAAGAATGATCAGCATGGTCATGAACCACATAAACCAAAATTCTGCAACTAACGTTGCGTTGACTGAATTGTCAAAACTCTTTCCTTTTAATGCTTTAGTTGGGTCTTTTGTCTGGAGCCACCTGTTCAACATCCAGAAAACAGAAGATCCTTTGAAGAAAGAACTAATGAAATTGTTGCCACATGACATCATTAGTAAAGACTTTGAAGCTGAACCATGGAAGTATTCATCACATATGGACTATACAATGGATGCTGGTATATTATAGTCCATTTTCTATGGTGATGTACAGTATGTAGAATTTTTTGAGGTGTTTTGTTGACGTTAATCTTTACTGTTCTTGTTTTTGAAAGGAGCTGCCATTGTCAATATTGAGGGAGCTTTGGTTTTCTCTCCCGTGTCTTTTCTGCCACGTTCTGCAGTGTCCAATCTCACAGCTTACATCTTAGGCAGATCATTTAATATTTTACAGGTAGCAAAATAATATATGCATTTAAATAATTAACTGCATTGTTTTACTTCTGCATAGCATAGTGATCAGTGAACTTGTGGTCAGGTTTCTTTAAGAATGGAAAATGCAGAACCTTTTCTCTGGAGCATGTTTGAAGGCCAGCCTGCAGCTACTAATAAAAATCCTACAGAGCAAACACTATCTACATTACATGGGAAAAAAGAGCGAAAGAGAAACGAGGGCAGGTGGTTTAGCCAACAAGAAAATGCAAACCAGAATGAGGACTGCAAGTCCAACATCTTGAGTGTTCTTAAAGCCAAGGTAAGTGGATCAGCATGTTGTAATTTGTTGATTGTTTTAAGTCACACATCAGGAATGACCAGGTTTTTGGTTTAAGTTGGCAGGAAAGAGGAAAAGCCATGATGAGTTTCAGTGCTGGATTAATGTGAAGATGTTTGGTAATGACCTTACATTCATAACCTGTGAAGAACTACTTGGCAAACTGAAAGAGCTATCACTTTATGTAGCTGGTTTCGCTGTGAAGCTTTTGAAGGTAAGGAAAGACCTGTTCAAACTTTCATAATTCTATTTAAACAATGTTTTTTTTAGGAGTATATTGTGCTTCTTAGGGTCAAGAGGTTAAGGTCAACCACAGGGCAGTTGTGTTGGCAGAAGAACTGGTTTTACCATCACTTTCAGGGTTGCCCATCAAGCTGAACATCAACATGTCCTCGTTCTACTCGCTCTGGGTGAAGGGCAGTGCTAACTTTAAGGACTGGTCTCAGTTCTCTTTGGCTGGTTATGTCAAACCAAAGTAAGCACTTAGTCTTTCTAGATTCTAAACATATTTGGAAAGTTTTTGATTTGGAATGACAAGTCTACATCTTCTTTTGTGGTTGTTCGTTCAACCAGGACATTTGTTGACATCTCAGTAAGAATGGAAGTAGATGGAGCTTTTGGTCGAGTTGGAATGGAGTGGGTTACCCAATTCAAAACATCCACCAGTTTGGATGGAGGCATATATGTACACAATGGACAAAGTTTGAAGATGGTTTTCAACACACCCGATGATGTTATGGATATTTTGTCCTTTAGGTCTGAAATTTTTCATAAGAAGAATATATAAAATGTTGGCTAAATCCACTAATTAGTGGACCACTAATGTCTTTTTTAAACAGTTTCAGAATGTATCGCATAAGTGGAGAAAGTAGAGAGGAGCTCACACCAAGGAACCTTAAAGAGAAGACTACCTGTTCTCCCAAAACATGTACTCAACACAATTTTACAAAATCAATTACAGTATAAACGATTTACCATTCCTAAAAAAAACAGTAAATTAGTTGTTTCCTCCTGGTCAAGGGTCAAAGATGCTTGGATGGCAACTATGCACGGATGTCACTTACCCTGTGCTGTTGATGGGAAAAGGTTTTCCACCTCCTGGCCCAATGATCTTTAGTTTGAGGCTCCAGAAACTGGACAGAGTCCTTCAAAAGTACCTTTTAGAAGCAGCATATGCCTTTGTACATCAGGTAGACTTTTTAGAAAATCTTTGTTGATGAAGTTCTAATTTTATATTTTCTTATTGCTTTTAATTTTTTGTTTCTTTTTTTATTTTTAATTTACCAGCAAAACTCCTGGTTTCCACGTGAAGCCAACCTCCTCATTTTTCTTGGAACCCCACAATCCACCATCGCCCGAGATATATCTTTGGACTTCAGTCTCAGTCGTCAGAGGATAATTTTGAAAATTGTTCACCCTCTGAAAACCATTCTCATTCAAGGTTATTCATGGAGTAAAAGACATAGACACTTACCTTAATGACATAGCAGTGTAACATGCGAATATGTTATTGTCCCTGTATTATCTTGTATTCTTGTACACAGGGCAGTTTGATGAACTGAATGGTCAGAGGTCAGGAAGAGCTGAAATACTAATAGATGACAAGTATCACTATTATCTAAAGGTAATAAAATCAGTGTCCAGCATTCATTACAAAAAAATATGTAATATAGTGTATATGTATTTTCGATTCCTTCTCTATTTCAGGGATTAATAGAGACTCTGAGTCTTCCATTAGAAAAGAAAACACAATGCCAGCTTGAGGCCAAGTTTGCAGCAGATGGGCATCCAGTGATACTCTCAGTTAATGTCACACATGGGCTCAACAGGAAGATAAGTGTCACCGCTAAGTTGAGAAATGTCTTCATTAAGGATGCTTCCTTTTCAGGCAAGACCTTTATTTTTGGCTTGCATTGAATAACCTTTATTGAATAAAAGGTTTCAAACCTCAGCCTTACCAAGGTGTCACTATTGGACCCTTGAGCAAGGGTCTCAACTGCTCAGATGTACAATGAGATAAATGAATTGTATAGTAAGTCACTTAGGATAAGGATGTATGCCCTACATATAAATGTATCATGCTAAATACATATATACTTGTGTATCCCCTTAGAAAACAAGGTTCCAGCTAGCACAATAAGGCATAGTTTGATTTGGGACTCAATGAGAACCCATTAAAGGCTCTATGTAGAACCCTACAGAGATGGTTTTACTTTCATAAAATGCTAGTGTACCATTGAAGACTCAAAGTTAAAAATAGGATCCAAGGATCCAAAAAAATCTTCTAACAAATCAATGAAAGGCAGGAACAGTTGTAGACAAAACAATCCAAGGGAAACATTCAGTGCAATGGCAAAAGTCATAGAAACAATAAATCAGTCAGGATGTATAACATCCAGAACTTACTGTAAATGTTTGGCAAGACTTTGCAATGGCGCAGAAGACCACAAGTTGATTTACACATGACCCACGACATACAATAAATTACGGATTAGTAAAGTACTACTATTTAGGAGATGTTTAACACTGCTAGTGAGAGGTAGCATTTATAAATTTTGTCACAGATAGAATTCTTACCTATTTAATGAAACTTTGAAGAACATTGTTTTATCAAGTTCTGTTATTAAAGAACTGTTTTTCTAATTCAATCTTACGCAAAGCATATAGTGGATCAAAAGTATGACTTCATCCACAGTGCAGGTGGAGCGAAGGCAGGACGAAGGGAAGAGGCAGTATTCAATGGATGCAGGTCTTCGGTTGCCTTACTTACTTAGTACCAAAATCATTGGACTACTTGAACACAAGGGGTTGAATTGGACCTCTGGCTTCAGGATCAGATATGGAGTGAAAGGTTAGCAATCTAAGCTTTTAACATTGCTCTTTAAAAGTAGTACAGAAATCATTGATCAACTGATCTTGTCATCTGTAGAGGACTCAGAAAATATGAAAGAGTGTCACATGTCGCAGAACCTGAGACACGAGATCAAACCAGTAGATAAGCGCTATGGCATGACAGTAGAGCACGAGCTCCAGTGTTCTCACATCACATTCATCAATCACGGGGTAACAGTTTTGTATTATACCTTATGGTTATATAGCAATTTGAACATGAACATTTCATATTTTCACCATGTCGTTCTGAATTACAGATTCAGATCCAACATGAAAGGAGCCCTGGTCATATTCAGTCTTCACTTGACCTAAGCTATGGCAATCACTGGAACCAGGGCAGCAATAAACAGAGAGTCCTCCTGAGTCAGTCCATCAGGAACCAGTCTGGACAGGGTATCAGCAGTTATGGTGTGGAGGTGAAGCCTTTTCACATCTTGCATATTTTGTTGTACTCTTCAACTCCATGATCACTTGTTTAAAGGATATGTACTTGTTCTCGTTGTGTCCACTTGAGCTTCCTCCAGGTTTTGAAGAATTCTCTAATATTTCAAAAACCATTTCAGTAGGTAAAATTAGCTGTGCTAAATTGCCCCTGGGTTTGAATGAATGCTTAAGCCTAAATATAGTGCAATTGGGATATCCTTAGAATCCACTGCAACCCGGACCAGAAGAAATATGTTTATAATAAAGTATTTCTTTATAAAAAGTATGTGCAATAGTTGTCTTCAGTTCTATGACATGGCTGAAGTTTAAATCTTCATATTTCAGTTTAGCCTACGAATCCCAGACAAAGGACTCAATTGCAGGAGTCAGTTTTTCTACTCCAACCAGAAAAGAAGGCAGTCTGAGATGAGCACCCATCTTAAGGTCAATTATAATGACCAGATTCCTCTAGTGGCTGGGATCCATTGGAAAGATATGTCTGCAAAAGCTTCATTAAGGAAATACGAAGGTACTGGCCCATTATAGACTTCCAAGTTTTCCGCATTCATGGTAAACCTTTACATCAAACATCTCAAACATCTCTTCTTCATTTCTGACTGCAGGTTCCGTTAACATGGACACACCTTGGCTATTTGTCTACATGACTCATAAGTTATCACAGCTCCAACATGGCACAACCCAGTTCAGTTCTGAAATTACAACTCGCAAGTTGGTTACTATTCGAAACTTGATGTTGGATGGCCTTTACAGGGAAAGGGGCAGAGATAGAGAAGGACACTTATATTTATTCACACCAACACTCACCTATCTAAAGGTAATCATGGTAATATTATCATGAATTACAAAATTCCACATTTTATTGGGCATAAATTGTTAGGAATATACAGTAGATAATACCAGGACAGATTGACTTATGTGTGTTTGCTTTGCTCCAGGCAGGCGGGTACGTCATAGCAGGGAAACGTCGAGTTAACACCTCATGTTTCATCAGCACAGCCTGGATGCCAACATTGAGAGGTGAGATTTCACTTGGGAATGGAAAAGAGTTGAAGACTCTGGATATGAGCACCAGCTATGGCAAGCAGAATTTCAACATCTCTGCAAGCCTCAACATTGTGGATAAGGTACAGGACCTATTCAACCCAAATAAAAATGAGATTATATCCATACCTTAGGCACCCTACATTCTTTTAAAATAATAACATCTATGCAGATTACAATTACATAATTATTGTACTTAAGTATATATTTCACATATCTTTACATAAGTAGTTTTGTGAGTGGATACTTTTTTACTTCTACTTTACTACATCCTACAGCAAATATCTGTACTTTTTACTTCACTACATTTCTGTATGCGTTATGTGTTAACCGCAGTGATATGTATAGTTTGAAGCAAGGCCTCCTACTGACTACATTATTATGCTTAATTTCTTATTATGCCTTTCCTCTTTATAATGCTTAATCATGTAGCAGACAATTGAAATCAGAAACTCAGATGTTTGCAGACAGTGAAGAAAAGGCACATTTACAGTCTGGGATGGAGAGAGAGAGAGATCTGTTTACTATTTCATTTCATTTTTTTTCATTTCATTTTCATTTTCATTTCATATATTTATTTCATTTTCTTTTAAAAAGAAATGAAAGGGGGCAGAAAGAAGATAAACTTATAATATCTGCCCCTTATCAACATAAAACATAAAACAAGTTACAATTCCAATAAGGTGCACTTACTATTACTTAAAGGCTAGTGTGAGCTAATACAAGTTCAGTAATTTTTCTACTAAAGTAAATTTTAAGGTGTGTGTGTTTTTTTTCTTTCTTTTTTTTACTCAAGTAGAAAAGTAAATGGACAGCCTCTACTTTTACTTGAGTACTATTTTACCTAAGGTATTTCTTCTTTTACTCAAGTACAGGATTTGTCTACTTTGTCCCTCTGCATCTATGTTTGGTAATTCTTATTTCAGAAGCTAAAAAAGAAGTTCTTGATGATGGCTATGACTCTGGCAGACCTAAACAATTCTTATGTTGAGCTGGATATTGGCGGTAGAGTGGAAGAGCTGAGGAAAAACCTGAACTTGTATCAAAAACGATGGGTTCTGCATTTCAGGTATCCTAGTTTTTGATGGGATTGTACTCGTAAAGTATTAACAGGAACAACAATTGTTTGGTAAATTTCTCTTTTACAGGCAGCCATTTACATTCCTCCCACCAAGTCTACATCTCCAGAAGACATTTACTATTGATCTGGATAAAGGAATCTACATGCTTGAGTCGAAGCTGCTGCTTAGTGAAAACAGAAAAGCTATTCATTTGCTGACTTTTGGATTTCCACCACAACAGTTTCAACCATATGTATGTTCTAGCTACATCTACCTTTGTCCGTTGTAGATTTGTGTTGATTTTTTTTTTTTAATCATTGATTAGACAAGAATACTTGTATTATTCCTATATCTTAACTATACAAGTCTTGGTCTTGGCTAAAATCTTTTGAGTTGGTCCTTGAAGACATTGTTCTTGGTCTTAGGTGTGTTCCTCGCTGATTAATTCTTTTAATTTGGAAAATGTCCCACAAGACTTGGAGATTTGCATTAGCATCCATAAAAATCAGGTAGGCCAAAGCACTACACATTATTCCATATCGGTAATGCAAAAATAGTTCATGAACATCAATGCTACAAAGAAATAGATACAACTAAAAGTATATAAAATAAATGGCATCTCTACCAAGTGAAATGATGAATTCAGGAAAATGTATATAACATAAACCAATTTAAGCTTAAGTGTGTTTAAGTAATTTGTAAAAATTTGATTCATCTTGGAATTGGTTTGACTTGTCACAACATAATTAATTAATTAATGGATATATTTAACAGTCGCCAAGCAAGGTTAGTTCCTTCCTAGAGAACCTAAGGAGAAGTATTACCTCAAATAGCTTAATTTTTTTTTCAGACTATGCAAGTACTGCAAGGGAGGATGCTAATTGCTAAAAAGGAGAAGGTTCTGGTTCTTGGTCAGATGCAACTTTATGGCGAAGGTTCTTCTCAGCAAAGTGTTGCAATTAAAGTCAACCTCACTCAGCTGCTACAGGTAAAACTACATGCCGCATCAGTTTTTTTTTTATTACATACCTTTCGGCTAACATTTATTATAATCAGAGGTGGAGAGTAATGAATTACATTTACTCGCGTTACTGTAATTGAGTACTTCTACTTTTTAAAGTAGTTTTTAAAATCTGTAATTTTACTTTTACTTAAGTATGTTTTGTTTAAAGTA
>JAQQZS010000001.1:31072766-31083239 GCA_030068045.1 Platyallabes tihoni
CGACTCGCGATGAAATCAAACCGCGGAGAAACGTGGAGTGCCGAAGAAATTAAGTGCCTCTCTGTATTCACATTAAAAATGAAAAATGTGTGGCTGGGCTGTTTTGATAGGCCAGCGGAGTACCTGATGGATCTGCAGGAAGATCGCCGGCTAATAACAAAATGATCATTATAACAAAATGAGGGCACGTCTCTTCTCCCTGAAGTGGCGAGATGAATAAACCGGGAGGCTGGTTTGGAGTCGCAGCCGCGAATCGTGCTCGAAATTAATTATCTGAAAATAATGATTTGCACGTACGATGTAGTGCGCGAGGATCAACGCCATGAGCTACATTGCTACATTGTAACATTTTTATGACTGGTGCGAACTAAAGCAATCGAACTATAGGTGTGAAAGCACCCTTAATTTCGTTTTTTGTTTATTGACTTTAAATCATTTTTAATTTCTTACCCCTATCCAGATCAAGCATTTCTTGTAGCGGATGGATACGTCGTGTCATTTGATGGACAAGTGTTAAAGATCCCGCATTCGTGTGACCTTGTCTTAGCCTCTGATGTCACCAAAAACGCATTTGCCATCATTTTAAAATCTGACTGGACGGAAAAACAGCGTTCCCTAAAAATTCAGCTGCAAAATACAACCGTTATGGTTCGTCCAAAAGAGCAGGTATGTGCATTATTAGCAAGAGTGTTTAGAACAAGAACTGCTTTTACTGCTTCCTGTCACTTTTTGTGTCCAGAAAATTACCTTGATTTACTCTGGAAGCATTAAAATAAGTTCTATGCCATGGACCTTAAAAAAAAAAAAACATTATTTTCCAGAGAAGCTCCAGTACACAATGGTATAGATTCTTTTTAAGCTGTTGTAGAAGAATGAACAACCTTTTTCCAAACGATATTCCCTAACCTGGTGTTTTGCATATGTTACTAATTCTGATCTGAGATCTGTTGACAGTAAATGACACCCAGGGCTTGTGTTTGATCTTATAATTGGTTGTTTATCGTCACATTAAGTCTGTTGTCGTTCTCTTACCAGCTGGAAGTGGATTGCCGTAGCGTACAGACACCCTTCATTAATCCTGACGTGACTGTGACCAGAGAGCTAAATGTGCTTACAGTGTCCAATAGAAGAGGACTGTTGCTGTCATGTGACTTCTCGCTAAGCGTCTGCAGTGTAACGCTAGACGGATGGCTGCATGGTAAGACATCTGTTCTGTGTTCAGCACCCTGTGTGCTGATAGGTACAATACTTATACTAGCATGTGTCTGACATTAAATCATGATTTGGTTACTGGTGCCCCATTATTATGTTCCATCCACTGGCTTTCTGTTGCTGGCAGACTAAATGCTGATGCTTGACTACAAAGCTTATGAAATCTCACTCTCTCCGAACTTGATTTATTTATTTATTTTTTTCATTTAAAAAATGTAAGTATAAAGACTCAGTGTTGTGGTCCACTATATCTTTTAATATTTTTGCAATTTCATAGTTTTTAAGGATTTTCCCGAATACTGTTTTGTCTTGTTTAACATGTATTTGGGTGTCTGTGTCTACGTTTCTGTCTGTCTGTTTCTGACTGACTGAATGTTTTCCTGTTTATCAGTCTCTGGGGAATATGTCTATCTCTGGCTATCTATTAGTTGCTGACTATCTGTCAGGCACTGGGTATCTGTCGCTTGGTGTCTGTCTATCCCTGGGTGTCTGTCTAGCTCTCTGTGTCTGTCTGGTTATGGGTATCTGTCTATTGCTCTGGTTGTGTGACTGACTGGATGTCAGTCTGGCTTTGGATGTCTGTCTGTCTCTGGGTGTCTGACTCCATGGCGCTGGGTGTCTTTCTCGGTCTGGGTATCTGTATATCTGTTGATGTCTATCTAGTTCTGGGTGTCTGTCTGTCTCTGAGGGTCTGTTTTTCTCTGGGTGTCTGTCTGTCTCTGGATGTCTGTCTGTCTCTGGATGTCTGTCTGGCTCTGGATGTCTGTCTGTCTCTGGATGTCTGTCTGGCTCTGGATGTCTGTCTGGCTCTGGATATCTGTCTGGCTCTGGATATCTGTCTGGCTCTGGATATCTGTCTATTGGTCTGTGCTGTCTGGCTATAGGTGTCTGTCTGGCTCAGGGGTTCTGTCTATTGCTCTTTATCTGTCTGGCTTTGTATGTCTGTCTCCATGGCACTGAGTGTCTGTCTGTCTCTGGATATCTGCAAATCTCTGGGTGTCTTACTAGCTCTGTCTGGCTCTGGGTATTTGTCTATCACTCTGGGTGTCTGTATATCTCTAGGTGTCTGTCTGGCTCTGGATGTCTGTCTCTGGGTATCTGTCTCCATGGCCCTGGATGTCTGGGTCTAGATATCTCTACATCTGTTGGTGTCTATCTGGCTCTGGGTGTCTGTCTATCTCTGGGTGTCTGTCTCTTCGTGTGTGTCTGGCTCAGGGTGTCTGTCTGGCTCAGGGTTTCTGTCTATTGCTCTGTGTCGATCTGGCTCTAGGTGTCTGACTCCATGGCACTGGGTGTCTGTCTGTCTCTGGATGTCTGTCTATCTCTGGGTATTTATATGTCTCTTGGTGTCTGTATGTCTGTGGGTTTCTAGATATGAGTGTTTGGCTCTGGGAATCTGTCTGCCAATGGGGATCTGTCTATGGGAGTTTATCTGGCTCTGGGTATTTTAACATCTTTGTCTTTTTTTGTTTGTCTGTCTATCTGGCTCTAAGTCTTCTTTATCAGTTTGGGTGTCACTTTCTCTCTATCAGTCTGTCTCTGCCTTTTTCTGTAAGATGATCTATCTGGGTATATGTCTGTATGAATCTGTCTCTATATAGTATATCTGTCTGTTTGTCTGGGTCTGTCTTTGTCTGTGTCAGTCTCTCTCTCTCTCTCTCTCTCTCTTTGTATTTCTGCCTGTCTTTGCCTCTTTCTGCATTTAGTTGCAACTACAGTATGTCAAATTCTAATCTGTTGCTCCCCGTAGGGACATCAAGAGGACTTCTAGGAACCAATGATAATGAGGTGGGAAATGATTATTTGCTGCCAAATGGCTCACAGGCCCTCAGTGGGGACAAATTCATGCAAGGATGGAATGTAAGCTTTTTGTTTTTCTGCTTAAGCTTTTAAAAATGTACCTGTTTGAATTACATACTTTTTTTTTTTTTAAATGTTTGTACGTTTTATGATCCAGATCTCACACGTACTTTGTGTAATTCATGCTAAATGCTCATATTTCTGCAGCTGGGTTCAAACTGTGTGAGCGATAAATCTGAGTTC
Source organism: Platyallabes tihoni (assembly GCA_030068045.1). NCBI lineage: Eukaryota > Metazoa > Chordata > Actinopteri > Siluriformes > Clariidae > Platyallabes > Platyallabes tihoni. The sequence goes on from JAQQZS010000001.1 coordinate 31,076,022, forward strand.
TGTATAAACCAAATTGCAGCCAACCTGTCCTGCTCACTTTTCTTCTCCTCCACAATGTCTCCTCTCAGCTCCTGCTTCAGAGTGGCAAGTAGACACAATCAAAATAATATATATATATATATATTTTTGTCAATTATTGGCAATTTCAGTTATTGTTCTGTGAAGCTTATGGTATACTTTCCCTCATTTTCAGGTTGAACCTGAGCAGTTCCTTGTCATGTGTGAAAGGAGCCAGTGTGATGCTGGAGATGGTTCCCGAAGTGCTGTGTGCAAGCTGGCGTTAGCATACATTCAGTTGTGCAACAGAAACTATATTCCTCTGGAGTTACCCATACAGTGTGGTTAATATTCACGCTATGAGCCTAATGAACATGATTCATTAATAACTGTTTTTTTCTGTTAACACTTGCTAAAAATGCATTGAACACCTCCTATTATGTAACTGCACCAAAGTGATGATGTTTTAATAACAATGATGTAAATGATACTGCTTTTAAAGCATTTTTGTTAATTTGGATAGTGCATTGTAAACACTATAGTCTGCCATTAATCAATATGTTAGCAGCCTGTTACGTTTATTTCACCACTTTTTACCTTTTAATTCTTGATTCTGATTGGTTGATTTATTTTGACTATTTGATCTGATAACAGGGACTTTTATACCAGACATTCTGCATAATGTATTCCTAACAAGCAAATAATAATAGTAATAATAATAATAATTCTTTATTTAGCAAAGAAAATAATTTACAGTATCTGTAGGGACAAATTTATTTCATATTTATGTAAGTCACCAGTGTCAGTGTTTTGTATCTTTAGCTAAGTCTTTTAAATAATTGACAAACTTTTTTTTTGTCTTACCATTTACAAAAAGAGTTCGTTGAGGGAACACTAATGTATTTCAACATTAAACTTAACTGTAAACAGACAAATAGAGCCAATTGTCATGTTTTCAAAGGCACCTACTATTTAAAATTCATGTACTATGTAAAATCCATATTTTAGTAATTTAGACATTTTAGTAATTTTTAGACATTCTTATTATCCAGGATGATTGTACAAACAAATAAAAGTAAAAAAAAAAAAAAAATTTCCTGCTTTTTGTCCTTTTTCAATTTTTGCATTGGTTGAGGTTTAAACAATCCAGTTAGGTTTTCCCCTATTGTGATCTTATATAAGAGGGCTAGAGGGGCGTGGCTCAACAGTAGCTCATTTATCCTGAAATGGTGCATTCGGAAATGGTGTTAAACAGATGAAGTTTAAGGTATAAAAATACGTTATTTGAGGGCTATTTAGCCTTTAATAATATTGTGTAGTTGACACAAACATCTGGGGGGACTTTTGAAACACAGTACTATGCAAGAATCTTAGGCATATGCCAATAACTACTGTTTAATTAAACAAACAATAATTGATACGACGATCCTTTGCTTAAAATATAGTCTCCACTACAATTAGTGCAGCACTTTTATAGTACTTCTATAAGGAACTTTACTTAGTTTTAATCAAAATCCTTTTTAGTTGGAAATTTAAACAAGATACATATACATTCACACAAATATGTATATATATACAGTAGTATATACAGTACATTATACTATATACAGTATCGTATATACAGTACTGTATACTGTACAAAGAAATAGGAGAAAATAAACAAGTCCTCATGCTTGCCCATTTTTTCTCCTTCAAACACAGCAACTTCAGGGACAAAATGTTCATGTGCTGCCTAATATATCCCTCCCACTTCCAGCTTTCACTGTAACAAGATTTTTAGAGAGAACTATAACTACTGTGACACGGGTCAGATTGTGATGTCTAGACAACTGGGTCAGAGTAACTCAGCAGTAAAACAGCAGGTGTTGTTGGATGTTCCTGGTCTGCAGTGGTCAGGAGCTACCAAAAGTGCCCCAAGTGATCATAAATTCAGGTTCAATGTCTATTTATTTAATATTTTACTTCTTTTACATGTTTTTTTTTCTAAATGTTGTGATTGTTTTTATATACAACAGATATGATTATAGTGTTGGAAATGGGTAATATTGATAATATTTTTTTAGGTGTTTTTTTTTTTTTTTTATGTTCTGCAATACAAATTTTCGCCTTAAGAACCCTCCTCCAGAATAGATTAAAATTATATGCCAAGGTACCACTGTACTTTTTAGTCTGTGAAAATGTAAAGACAGAAAATGGTTAATGCAATTATATTCATTAAACCCTTTGAATTAAATCGAAAAGTTAATCACATCTTGATCGCTTCATTTAAAATCCATTGTAGTGATGTACTGTACAGAGAGTGGTGTCCCAATACTTTTAGACATGACTGTATATTCCTAAATATAATGACTTCATAAACATATAAAAATACAGGATCTCAATAAACATCATTTAAATCAATGACGTTTATAGAATTTGCCATTTATAGAATTTCAGACCTTTTTCAACATTTCCTGCTCAGCGCATGCTTTTAAAAACTTGATGACCGAATTAATCAGCGAAGAAATGTTTAAGTTTAACGAGCGTAGCATTGTTTTTCGCCAGAACAAAACACATAAAGTTTTAAATGCCCTATAAAAGATGGAGTAAGGTGTGTGTCCCATATGTCTAAATCAGCATGTCGTTTCCTTTTCTTCAGTCTTGGAAACCACAGCTAGGGGGGAAAAAACTGGTTGTAAAATGTGAAAGGTACTGAAGAAAATGTCCATCGATTATCTGCATCATGGAGAAAATAACATGTTCACTGGAGACTGAATATATAAAAAACATCTTTTCCCCAAAAGCATCATCGATGTGAAAATATGGCGATAAATGTTTAAATAACCAGATATTCCTATTATATTTTTTTGTCCTTATTTAAACGCTAAAATCCACTTTAAGGAACTGCAGCTGCATTTGCCATTGATTTAGGCGTATTCCAGTTGTTTTTAATGAGAGCTGCTGTACCTATCAATGTCACAATCTTTTCTTTTATAGTAAAGTAACATTCTTGTTCTAATATCTTGAATATCTTGATATCTTGTTGTAATAAATTGATTATGTTGGTGGTTCATTCTTTACCACAAATTCAAACATAACTACAAATTGATAAAATTTTATTTATTTTATTTATTTATTTCTTTTTTACCTATTTAAATGTGTTAAAGTTTTAGGCTTATTGTTGCAAAACAATATGTGTAAAAAAAAACACAACAACAACAACAACAAAAAAACAACATATACTGTATTTTGACTTTGTAAGTCAGTTAATTTATTTATAAGTCAGTCATTAATTTTAGATACAGCACATAATAAACATTTATAATGGATGCAGTTTGGAGAAAAGGTCACATCCTCATATGAGGACATTCGGGTCACAAGAGGCTGAAGCAGATTTTAATTAGATCTAAAGCATTCTGAAGGTGTTACTTACTCAAACAAAGCTGAAACTAGAAAGCAGGAATCTTTAATCAAATTCCTTCGTCTAAAAATCTAAAAGCTAAATTCTTTCCTCAAGGTTATGCCATGTGACAAGAAGATTAAAATGCATTTATTAATTGAAGATAAAGTGCACTTTATTTTACAACATTTTAATAAGTACACACTTGGACAAAAAAAAATGTAAAAAAGTAAATAGTTTATTGATTGTTTTATGACATCGTATTCCAACCCTTCAACATTTCAGCACAGGTTTATATTCATATGAAAACAACACTGTCCATTGTCATGGATGCTTTTGGAAGTGATTAAAAATAAAGCTCATTCTAGATCCCGGAGAAAAACTTAATTTGAATAGTGCATTTAGGGACTTTAAATTAATAGATTTGTTGCGCAAAAGTTTGTAGAAGTGCATGTTCAAAATCAAAGCATCACATCAGCCCTAAATTTGAAGAAACAATTGTCCAATGAATGTCGGGCTTGGGCCTGACATTACATGCAGTGGCTGGGTTGTATTGGGCATGGGATTAACGGTCTTGCCCAAGATTTGCCTGGCAAAGGCAAGCTCAAACCTGCGACCCTCTGATCAGCAACCCAGAACCTCAACCACCTGATCCACCACTGTCCCACATGGTGGAGAAAACATTAAAATATGGAAAATGCCCTTGTTATGGTCAATGCTGCCAGCGTATCCATTATTATGGTGGTTTTATACATTCAAAGTTTTATAAGCACATCACTGTAGACCACATAGTCAGAGGAGAGCGGATACACTGTGAAAATATGTTTGAAGATGGTAAAACAAACCTAAGCATTTTGTAATGCTTTTGGTCCAAAAAAAAAAAAAAAAACATTATTATTGATCTTAAGACAAAGAAAATATTCAAGGTCACGCTGGAATATGACCATCGTAATACACCATGACATGTAATTGAGCGATCCTGCATGGACTCATAATGGTTGGATTTAGATTACTTCAGCATTTGAGTGTCTTGGGAGAGCATGATAGACGTTATGACAAGTTTATGAGCCTCCAGTCATCTAAGCTGCGACATGTTGCAATAGCTGCCCATTTTATCTTAAAGGACTGCTGATGGGTTTTCTTCACTGCACAAGGATGCCTGTTGATAATGGAAGACACACCATACAAGGCTCAAGATTTCAAGAATGCTTGATTATTGACTTGACTTGCTTTGACTTTGGTCGGTACATTGACTGATTGGTCACAGTCCTTTATCTGTTTTTCCCTCCAGAGAGCCAAAAATGCAGGCATACTATGAATAATCTTCCTAAAGCTGTCAAGTAATTTACTCCATTGAGACCAAGTCTCTTAATGTCTTCAAGGAAGGTGGCTGTGTCCTGGATGTCCTATCTCTTTGCCGGCCTCTCAAATATGGCATTATAATTATAGCTCTGTGAATTACAGCTAACAGGTCTGCCTGCATGCATGCATCTGGAGAAGTCCCATGGTGCCACAGAGAGGATGAATGATATAACTGGAATGTACAAATTTCAAAAAGCATCTGTGCCCGGGAGCAATAAGAACATGAGAGAATGCATTGGACAGATCCATCCTCTGGTAGATGTCACAAATACACTAACATCCCATAGTCTGGGGGGCTTTTACAAATCATTCAAAAGCTGTGGGTCCACACTGATTTAATGCAGTAGACAAATGTTAGAGCTGTAAAGTGTCTCACTGGTTGCTCCATACTGTAGCTGTTCATAATGAAAGGAAATCTGTAATAGCGGGTGGGAACCTGATCACACAACCCTGTTCATTTAGAGCTCGCACAAACCTGACAGCAGCTAGCTGTGGCAATTAAAGAATTCCATGTGACCAGTCTGTGCATTAGTCTATTCTCTGAGCTACTTTCTCCAGCCTGACACGCTACCTGGCTGGAACGCACATATCTACTGTAGCAGTGCGGACTGTGTACCTTTTATAAATCAGTTTAGTAGAGAGTTGCTATGGCTACGTACTATATGTGTCCTCGCACAGGTGGTTGATCAGCATGGTTTTAATTAGCTGTTAAGTTCTGGACTTGAAACTGTGCATTACAAGAGGTTCAGTTCTTTCCTATGAATACAAAGTTCTCACTACCACATAATGTCAGATAATATCTGTTTAGCTAATGCTTTCCAGGCATGTTTAATCCATCACATAACTGTAAACCAGGTTATCCTAATAAAGCCAATTTTCTAATTGGAAGCCTTCATATACAGACCTCAGCATTTTTCTTTCTTTAGATAGCGTGCCAGAGAGAGAGTAGTTATCATGTGGGCGGTCCATGCAGAGGAACACTTTTGGTTAAAATACTGCCCAGTGACAATAAATGCTTGTATAGGTACACAGAACATAAAGAACAAATGTACTGTAGAATACTGTAAAGCATGATTGATGATCATTTGTTTAGAATATTCGGAAGAAAAAAAAACAGGTTGCTTTATAATGTTTTTTTGCGCTGCATGTGGCCAAGAGCACCAACTTGTCGCAAACAGTTAACATACAAGTTCATTCATATGACTGCCAGTCGAGATGAATTCCCAGAGAGTTTACCTGAGTGGGAGTCATTGCGGTTGCTTGAAAACCGGACCGAAGGGCATGCAGAAGGCATTTATGATGTGTTAATGGCGTAGGAGTATTCATTACAGTTGATAAACAAATAAGCACAAATAAGCACTTGGTTCTTAATTCTTTTTTGCACACACGCCAATCCTCCAGCACTGGCAGATCGTGTTGAAGAGTCTGCAATGGCAAAGAGCGCATGGATTGCAGCAAGGAAAGTGTGCCGAGCATGTCTCCATCACACGGGCACAGTGCCGCACCGAGCCGCATCCGGCATTGCCCTTCTCAGGTCTGGGCCTCTGCAACACACATGGCCTGATTGTTTAGACAGGAACAGCTATAAACCAGACCTTAAAGGTTAGAAAACAGGAAATGAGCGTTACTAGATCCTTATGTTTGGCGTTGTTGAACATTCTTTCCGCAGGAAAAAACAGCAGGAAAGCAATACATGAGCAGCACATATACCATACAATATATTGCCACATAAACTATACTAACCGAACAGAGTGCAGATCCTGTGAGAGATCTTAAACACGACAGCTACTTTAATGTAGTTAGCCAGAAAATTGTGTATTGTAGCTCATACTTGTTGTTAATAGCAATTTTGTGATGTTGTCACAGTCTCACCGTGTAGTTTCTGTATGAAATAACTTACCGGCTTTCTCTGTGTGGACTCAGAGCGTCTCCTGTTAAAGAGACCTTTCGCCTTATCCTTGCTCGTGGCTCCTGGTGGAGAATTGAGGATTAACTCCAAATTTCAGAATAAATTTTATTATCAGGAAAATATTGCAATGTTTGATTGTTGTAGCCCTTAAAAGTTAGACCATTTTAGTCATTATTTGTTTTGCTGTTTTTTTATTTTATTATTATTTTTTTAAATACATATTGGGCTCAGGGTTGTGCAGTATAGAGTAACTGAATTTTATTTATTTTAACCAACTATACAAACATGACTGAGAAAAAAAATGCAATGGTCACAATCAATGTGTGCTCAATAACATGTTTTTTGTTGTTTCTATGACCAAAATAATAATAATAATAATAATAATAATAATAATCAACTAATTTATTGGAATTACATTTTTGCAGTGTCATTCCCATATTTCCTAATTGACATATCCAAAACCCCACACAGTTTAATGTCTGAAGCCTCCCCTTTAACACACACCAGGAAGACTTCCAAAAAATTAGCACACATGCAGACACACGCACATTTTTATTATTACTGTTTTATA
>JAQQZS010000001.1:31166852-31177604 GCA_030068045.1 Platyallabes tihoni
CTGGCCGGGGAATCGAACCCAGACCCTGGAGGTGCAAGGCGACAGTGCTAACCACTACACCACCGTGCCGCCTACAAAACTGTCAATGCAAATTCATTCATAAACCTAAAATTCACATTGTTAATGGTCACTGCATGTGCAAAAAATAATGCATCCCATGGGCATGTATTAAATTATGCTGTGGATATGCAATTTTTTTGCCATTGTGGTAGATTAGGGCCCAAGTGATTTTGCTATTACTTTTGATATAGCCCACATGCATTTTATGTACAGTGCCAGTCAAACGTTTGGACACACCTTCTAATTCTAAAAGGACACACTCTGTAAAACAATGCTGAAGGCTTTCAAAAAAATGCAAAACAGTTGATAATGAGACGTGTCTGATACTTATGCTCTGTAAAGCCTTCATAATAGTTCTATTCTGGGGTGCTGTTAAATGGTGATTTCTGAGGCTGGTAATTCTAAATAAACTTCTCCTTTGCAGCAGAGCTAAGGTCTAGTTTTGCTTTTCTGGGATGGTCTTCATGAGAGTCAGTTTCATCAGGGTGCTTGCAAATGCACTTGACAATACTGTTTTTGCAAAAAAAAAAAATTGTCCCAGAACAGCTGACCTTAATGTCTTAAAATAAGAACTGTCTGTTGTTACTTAATTACATAAGATGTAACATACGTGTTATTCCCTAGTTTTGATGTATTGTTCTTTAATGTAGAAAATAAATCCATACACAAAAAATAGTCTTATTATGTCTTGCTTCTTATTAAACTAATTTTTCATGTTGTGCTGTAAATGGCAGTATATAAATTATGTATATTTAAAATCTTTTCAAATCATTAACAGCTATGTAATCTTAAAAAAAAATCACTGGTTACATATAAACCCTGGTGCTGTGGTGGCTGTAGTGCTTGTTGTGGTTGTAGGACTTGCTGGTGATGTACCTGTGAAATTTGAAAAACACAATATTTAATAAAATTTAATTCATGTAAATGTCATTTAATTTAAACAAAGTAACGCGTACAAAGTAACGCGTACAAAGTAATGCGTACAAAGTAACGCGTTAGAGTACTTGAATTACTTTTTTGATGTAACAAGTAATTGCAATTTGTAATCAGTTATTTAGTTATTTTTTTCAAAAATGTAATCCGTTATTTAAAAAAAAAAAATAAGTAATGTCCCCAACACCAAATCATCCTTGGGATGCAGCACTGTGCGTCCCGAACCCTCCCACTTTTGTTCTTAGCGAATCAATATTGTTTTTAAATATTTGGGCTCATGTGATTGGACCATTCTCAACGAGTCTTATTAACGGTCAGCAGATTGTTAATGTATTGAATAGTGATTGACGTGGAAGCCAGCTAAATATGAGAGAAAATTCTGTAATTTCTAGGCTACAATACCCGTTCGCAAGGCGATCAGACGAAGAAAGGAAAAAAGTTAAAGAGCTTGGACCAGATCGCAGCCGAGCTTACACTCTGTGCTTTTATAGCACTTCTTATGGCTATTTACAGGCGTTATTGTAAAAATGGTATTCTTTGGGTGATTAGCTGGCATGTTTTCAGGAAGAAACAGGTATATAAACAATTTTTTTTTCATTTCCCTGAAATGTCTGCTTGGTTTGGTATTTTCCTGAAATATACTATACTACAAACAAGAAACAATTCTATTTCCTTAAGCAGATATACTGTAGCTCTACTGCAATTACATTTAGGCATTTGGCAGACGCTCTTATCCAGAGCGACTTACATTTTTATCTCATTATGCTTCTGAGCAGTTGAGGGTTTAGGGCCTTGCTCAAGGGCCCAACAGTGGCAAGTTGGTGGTTGTGGGGTTTGAACCTGGGATCTTCCGAACCGTAATCCAATGCCTTAACCACTGAGCTACACCTGGCCCAATTACAGTAAAATGTAGTTTCTGTGTAAACTAGCAAATATTTATAGTGTGTATTCTGATACCTGTGCTCCGCTAAACTTTCTAATAATTAGTAGCTCTAAGAAAGATACAGTAAAATGGTTACCAGCTGTTTCTGTCGGAGTAGTTTGAGAAATGGATGAACTTGTTGTTTGACCTATGGAAGCAAGCATTTGAAAAACAGACAAAAACAGACAAAACGTTAATTACAAAATTCATTAAATATATAAAATACATTATTATTACTACATTATTAGTCTATCAACTTGTCCACCAACTTGATTTGTTAATTTTATTTCAATCATGCAATGCAAAACCGCCCCAAATCTGAATTGCTAGGGATAAACATGCGCACAAGGCTCTTGAAGTTGTTACACAGATATTTGCTAGGATTCAAATCTGCAGTCTGACTGGGGTATTCAAAAAAATCACTTCTTTTTCTTCAAAACCATTTCTTTGTGATTTTTTTTTTGTCATCTGTAGTCTACCGAAGGCTACCAAAAGTTTTCTTTCAAATAGTTTGATATTCAGAGCTAGCCATGATTCCCTCCATCCTGACTGCTAAGTCTGATCTAAAGAGTAGAGTAGAGATTAGTTAATGTTTTCACAGCTGACAACAACGCTGAAATGGTATAAGTAAAATTTAACATGCTGGAGTCATTGTAAGACAAGACGTAACCTTTATCTGATCACTTATTTGATTTCTCATCAGTGATTCACTCTCCGCTTACGAAACAGTGAGTGTATTTGGCTGACAACAACAAAAAAAAAAAAGACAACAAAGAGTAAACATAAGCTTTTCTATATCCTCTCTTTCTGCTTGATGGTTTTAAGATAAAATATCAGTGGATTAAAAATCCTGAACTAGGTAAATTTTGTAAAAATGAAGCCATCAATACAGTGGAAACCAATAACATATAACGTTGTCACACAAAATGTTGTGAAATTACAGTTTTAATTAATTAAGGGGTTCATCTTTTTTGCAGGCAGACATGTACATGGGCTTCATCCTGAAATAATTAAAGCTGATTAGCTTATTTTTAACTTTAACCTTTTAACTATTTCTACAAACTCTTTTCCCATCAACAATAGATACTTACACTAGTTGAGTATATTTGAGTCATTACAGAGGAACAAACCGTCTAGAAACTGCTACAATTCACCTTTGAGTGACTTTAGAAATGCTACAACGTTTCTTTAGTCCATGAGTAAAATTACATCTTATTTAAATATTTTTATGTATTTGTATCTACTTTATTTCTAGGTCTTTTTGTATGGATGGTTGCATGCAATATGTATGATCCTGAGAGAAAGTAACGCCCGTCGGATTGCAAAAAAATAAAAATTGTGTGAATAAATTTTTTTTAAAGTGCTTTTTTGAGTGCACTGTTAGTATTTAAGTTGATATTTGTAAAAGGAAAAAAATCTTTATATCAATATATATTGTCGTGTACATGAAATGAATGAAAACTTGAATGAAAATATTCTACCTTACTTGTTAACGAAAGTTTAAGCCTTTAAGATAAACTCGCCCTCAGAGGATTAAACCAATCCTATACTGTAGGTGTTAAGTATAAATTTTGAAATAAGCCAAAAACCTAATAAAACTAGTAAAGCAAATTAATTTTATCTTTATTAAACTCACCAGTTGTTCCATCTGCAAAAATAATTGCTCCAACAATAAGAATTAAAGACAACATGGTTTCTGTTAATGATCTTTCTCCTGATTAAGGTATGTGTGTGTGAAGTATTTCTAATCCGGTTTCTGAAAAACCTTTGTCAGGAAGCATTCTTATATGGCTCGTTCTCAAATGTCACATGTGATAATATGAAATGACAAAAATTCCAGGAAATCAGCTTCACAATCTCTGCCCACAATCAAAGTATAATGCCACATTATGTTTAAAAAGAACAGATTTAATTACAGAATTCAGAACATCTAATGCAGATAAATATAAAAATTCCCAAATACACTTTATGCATGGGCTCTGTTGAAGTGTCTGACTGGGATGATTTTCTGGGAAAGTGTTATTTTTTTCTTTTATGCATGATGGTAGTTTTCAGTATTTATTCTAATATGTAGTTTCAATAGTAAATGCTCATTCAAGAGGATTTAACTTTTAGATTTCCCATATAAGGGCTGAGCAGGTTGTGATTGTTTATCAATGACCTGTTTTTCTGTTTTATAAATATTGAAGAGAGTCTAATAGGGAAATTTCTTAGTTGCTATAATAAAAGTGTTTTGTCCACAACATATTGAATGTAAAATGATTAAAAATGATAAATGTTCTTTAGCACAATTAAAAAGCTTCAATTTTAGAAAAAGTGATGCGCTTTCCAATAGATATAATACTTCAGGAGGTGATGTGACAGCATACCACAAAACAAAAAGAGCATACAGTAACAGCAAGTGGTAATCACTATTGTTGACAAAATGAAACTTACATGCTTAGCATTGCAGAAGGGTGTGTAGCACAAGATTTATAGCAATTTATCAGCAGGTTAAGGATTTTTTTTTAAAATTACAGTTCAGTGATTAATCATAAAACTCAGTATGTGCCATGAGCTTATATGTGCAGGAGTAAACTTCACTCAAGATTGGCATCTAACATTGTGCAAGTGAACATTTATAAAACGTATAGTATATATTTTAATTGTATTCCTGGTAGAGTAAAACAAAAAATAAGAGAATGTGCTAAATAGGTGGACTTAATGACTTTTTCTGGTGCTTCTGGTGCTGTTGCTGATCCTGCTGCCAGAAGACTAAGGTACAATTGTAGAAAAAACTGAACGCCCAAGACTATTTTCAAAATCAACCATCTTTATGGAGTGACTAAGCAGCTGAGGCTCTGGGGCTGCTCCTGGCTAATGATTCTAAAGATCTCAAAAGCAAACAAACAAACAAAAAAAAGTTGATTTATCTGCTAAAGCGTATTATGACATTGATTGCATCAGGACTACTTCCAGTGGAAGTACTGGAACACCATCAAAGTAAAGATCTTACTGGTGTATATAAAGTGCTGGTTTGTCGCAGAGGTTGAAAGAAACAGAGCTACGTCCAGAGATCAGCTTTGAACTCTTTGGTTAATACAGGAGAAGGACGAGCAAGACCTACAACAGAAAATGTATCATTTACATATTTTTCATGCATAGTTCTTCCATCCGTGCACTACATAGTTTTTCACCTGCAGCAAATACATCTTTAATATCGGCCGGAGGTCATGCTGTTGCTTCTTAATTTGAAGAAGCATCTTACTGACCTTCGTTTTGCATTCTTTCAGGTCTTTCAACTTGATGCCACTTTCCTCTTGGGTCTGTTTTAATAATGAGGATATCCTTAGTCAGCTTGGAGGACTGTGGTGGAAGAAATAAAGTTAAAGGAGTGGACAAAAATGGCGGCACGGTAGTGTAGTGGTTAGCACTGTCGTCTTGCACCTGCAGGGTTCGATTCCCGTCTTTATGTGCATGTAGTTTGCATGTTCCCCTGTGTTTGGTGGGTTTCCTCCAGGTACTCCGGTTTCCTTCCACAGTCCAAAGATCTGCAGATTATGCTAATTGGCATTCCCAAATTGTCCGTAGTGTGTGTGAATGAGTGAGATTATGTGTGTGCACTGCGATAGATTGGCACCCTGTCCAGGGTGTACCCCTCCTCGTGCCCTAAGACTCCTGGGATAGGCTCCAGAACCCCTGCGACCCTGAATACAATAAAGCAGTAAAGAAAATGAGTGAGTGAATGGGCAAAAACATAGAGTTAGAGTTGTTATTTTAGAATTTGATTAGAGTGATTATTTTAAGAATTAAAACAAGTTTTTTTTTTTTTCACTTCTAATTCCATAGTCTCTCTTGGCTTTTATTTCTTTCTTTTTGCAAATGTACTTGACAAGACACTTCTTGCAAGAACTATTCCAGAACAGCTGACCTTTGTGTAATAAAATAAAAAACTGTCTGTTGCTATTGTTACTTAATTATATAATGATGTGTTATTTCATTTTTTATTTAAGCCAGTATTGTTATAGAACCTGAGTGTCAAACCGGATCCAGAAAAGAACATGTAGATGCAGGCTTTCATTCCAACCAAGCAGAAGCTACACCTGTTTAATTATCATTCTTGGCATTTTATAGACCGGGTGAAGAGGTGTAACTGCTTGGTTAAAATGAAAGCACCCACATGGCATTTTCTGGATCCAGTTTGACACCCCAGTTCTAGGATGTTAAAAAGAAATCGAAACCCGTATCCAAGCTTTTGACTGTTACTGTATGTATGTATAAACAACATTCCAAGAAAGATATGTAAAATATCAAGTTGTGCCATGAAGATCAAGCTCAAGCTGGTTCAATTCACGTCAATTCAAGCACTGAATTACATGAATGTGAGATGTTTAACCTGTTTGGTGGCTCTGTCCAGTTTCTCCTGCTGAGAAATGAATTCTCTTTTTAAAGACGTGTTTGAACGTCTACAATTCTGTTTGTTTTAGCAGGTGCCTGAGGCACTTCAATGAACCATTCACCTGTCAAAATAACAGAAGACATTGGACAAAATAAAGTGTTTTTTTCACCGTTCCCAGGTTACATAAATGTTGACCCCTTCAACTTTTCTACATTATGTACATTCATTCATTCATTTTCTATACCGCTTAATCCTGTGTTCAGGGTCGCGGGGGACCTGGAGCCTATCCCAGGAGACTTCGGGCACTAGGCGGGGTACACCTAATCAGTCTTAAACCCATGGAACAAAGGTGTGTTTGGATTTTATTTGATATTACAGGATTATTTAAAATCTCACAAGGTTTATCAAAAGTCCACTTTCTTTTCCTTTTCATCCAATTGTGCTCATTTGGATTAGGGTTAGAGTCGTTTCTGGATAAGCATTTGCTTAGTTTGTTGTCTTTTGTCCCAGCCCAACAAACAGCAGCTGTGATAGGTCGGTAAATTATGTTGATATTTTAATAAAATTTGATCATTTCACATATAATCAACCGGTTACAGGCCATCCCTCAAAGAAAAGTAATGTTAAAACAATCACAGACTTCACTTATGGATTGTAAGGGTTAACCCCTAGAGGGCGCCACTGCGCCCAAGACTATTTCAGTTGTAGTTTGTTTTCTGTTCTGTTTGTTGATTAAACTTCAGTTCCCAGGATGCACCTCGGTCAGGTGACGTATGCCGGCACCTGAACCGAGGAAGGTTAATTATGGGACTATAAATAGCCTGTTTAAGTTGGCTTTCTTTGTGTTGCATTAGTTGTCGTATGGTTTGTGTTGGTGTTAGTTTTATTTAAGTATAGTAGTGATTACTATGTACTTATGTTTTATTTTCCTGTTTCACTTAAATAAAACATCATTATTGAACCGCCAGCTCGCCTCCTGCATTTATGCCACAAACACGCCGACACACACCCAAGGTTCGTGACAATGGATAAATCACAAATCTCTAAAGCCAGCGACCACTGCCAGCGTTGAGTCATCAAATTCACATTACATTCTGAAATCTTAATTAATTTAATTAATTAACATGGCCGCCATCAAAACGGTAAAGTCAAGCTATGATTTAGCAATACAATAAAAATTTTTGATAAACGAGCGAGTCTTAATATACGAGTACTGTGATCATGTGGCATGTATGCTCTTTTTGTTTTGACACTGAGTCACGTGATCACGACTGAGCCAATGGTTTTTCTCTCTCTTGCGTGTGTGCGCATAAAGCATCTTTTATTTTGTGTTTGTATGTGTGTGTGCTCGCACATGGGTGAGTGAGTGTGTATGTGTGTTTTCGTTTGCACGAGGCAGGGTGTGTGTGAGTGCTCGCTTGCGCGGGGCTCTGTGTGTGTGTGCTTGCTTGCACAGAGGTGAGTGTGTGTGTGCTCGCTCAGGGGTTTTTGTAGCCCAGTTTGTGCTGAATACAGTTTAATCAGATTTTGGTCATTTGTCAACGTTAGTGATGTCCTCACTAAATAAAAAAAGGACATAACCATCTTCTACTTTCAACAGGTGCTGGAGGAACTCAGAAAAGTTGGTTTGTCAGCCAACCCAAATAAATGCCACCTCAGTCTAACAACACCTGGGGTAATCGGCTGGGTGCTACTCAAACCACAAGAGAAAAAGGTAGAAGGTACATCAAAATCCACAACCTTAAACAAAGAAACGTGTGTGTATTCTTAGGGATAGCTGGCTATCAGAGATACTTCATACTGTGGAAAACGGCTCCCCATACAGACTGACAGCTCCACACTCTGCTAAAAGATGAGAGAGACGGAAATGGTCCAGCACCACAGACAGCTCCCTGGGGCGCGGCCTGTTATCGGTGTCCCCTTCAAGTGGATCGGAATGGATTTAGTAGGACCCCTCCCTATATCAGAGAAAGGCTATGAGTACATATATCAGTCTGCGTTGATAGAAAAGGTAATATTAAGCTGTCCTGATGGAGAATAATCCTAATTTCGGAAAAACCTCCACAAAACAGAGTTTACAGTCCTAGAAAGTAGAAAACTTTGACACAACGGCATCCGGGATTTCTCTCACAAACTTAGGTCATGTCCACATGTATGTAATAGCCAGGTATTTTTTAAAAAACTGAGATTTTTTTTTTATTTTCATAATTCTGTCCATTTATCGGTATGGAAAATTGGAGCATGTTTAAAAATTGCAGCCGATTGAAAAACATGATTGAAATATCTATTACATGTTGAAGTCCGATGCATAATGTCACAATTGAATCTAAAATGACTGTGAATTAAAAATTAAAATAAAAAATTCCTGTTAATTTCATAATAAAGTCTGATGACAGATTTACCATATAATTTTTATTCTTAAAATATGTGTGGCATAATTTTTATAAAAGCTTGGAATTAAATTTTGAAAATAAGGGCATTGCTTTTGCGCGCATGCGATGCCCCCACTGCACATAATCCATGCACCTTACCCTGCATGACTCAGGCTCTGTATACTCTATTAGGACAAAGAAAATGTATGCAATCATGTACATGTTTTGATTCGGGAGCACATTTGGCCCCGTGGAATGGGAGACTTAAATGGGGGAATAAAATCACTAATGAAAAAAAAAACCATAATGAAAATGATTAATTTATTTCTCTTGCCATCTGCTGTAATCTTCCATTACAATTTCTCAACCTTACAACTGATTTGTGCAAATTCTAAAGTCATGGATTTCATGGTTATTTTATGGTTATTATCCAGTCACAAGTGAAACAATACTTTTATAAAACAAGCAATTATATAAAGTTTGTGCACATGACACTAGCTCCCTCTAGTAGTGACATGAATGAGGAACAACTGCTTCAGTGTTTCTTGTTGAAACAGACATTGAAGGAATATAAGGAACATGATGAAACATTAAATATTCCAAACAATAAAAGACAGCTTCTGGATGTGTATTTGCATAGCATCTTTATGTGATCTCGCAGCCTTTTCAAAAGTGTGTTTATGTAAGATTATGATTATTATATATAGAGTGTTTTTACATAATTAATAATTAGCCAATTTGTCAGCAACTGTGTCACTTCCTGGAGCAATACATAACCAAATAAGTCCAGTGAAGTATCAATTTTAATAAATCGATTAATAATACAGAGGGCACACTGACTTCAAGCACACTTTGGTGATGAGACTCTTACCCACAATGGATAACTTGTCCCCAGGAACTCGGCTGAGACTTATTGCCACATCCCTTGTACAGGCCTGACCTCGCTCCAAGTTATTTCCACATGTTTGGGACATGAAAGGAGTTCCTGGGAGACCAGCGTTTCAGATGTGAATCAGACACGGCTCCAGTGTATTTTATTCCGTGATGGGATCCAAACACTACTGAAACCCTGGGATAAGAGCATTAGTGCAGCCGGTGGTTATATACAAAAATAAATTAACTTTATATTCTCATAACTGTTTAGTTATTCTGTACAATCAAAAGTCCTGGTTTGACTCGAACATACATTGTAGAAAGCATAGACTGTTGCACAGCAGAACAGAAGAGGATAACTCCAAGAAGCAACCATCAGGCCATAGAGTAAGCTAAACATGACCCTCCCACCCCCCATACTTCTCTGTTGGAGTGGTGTTGTGTGAGTGATGAGCAGTTTTGGGTGTTACAAAGCCTCGTCTTAGCAGCTTCTGTCGTTCACAACAGAAAGTACTCATTGGATGCTTGGTTACTTAACTGATTGATGAGCCCAGTATTTATTTAACTCTTCTTTCACTTCTTCAAATGATAAAGACAAATTAAAAAATTATCAAGACAAAAATGTTTTCTTTTCAAGCAGGATTTATTTATTAACTCATTTATTGTTGACAAATCATAGAAAATGTATTACGTATCAATCAAGTTACCTTTAATTGCCTATGACATACCTTTAAATGATAATCTCAAACAACAATCTAAAAAATTTTAAATACAATGCAAACATTCTTAGAGATTCTTGAGCATCGAGGGCCTTGAAAATATCCTGAACGCTTTCTTGCACAGCTCTTTATAACTTCTTAATGCTTCTTATTCTTGCAGTTACGTTGTATTGTTGGAGATATGATACATACTGCATTAAAAAGACAAGGAAAAAATGGAAGTAACACAGACATTAATTTAAAGCAGAAACATCCTAGCAAATAATCCACAGGCAACTTTCCAATACTTTATTACTGCAAATAAAGAAGTTTTAAGTTAGAATAGAAACTGGAATCTACAATCCTAAGTGTGTTTTAAAAAGTTCTTTCTCAATATATTTTCTTCTTCAACTAACACAGCTCCCTCATGAAAACATTGTACAGTGGAACCTCGGATTACGAGTAACGCGGTTTGCGAGTGTTCCGCAAGACGAGCAAAGATTTTTAATACATTTT
>JAQQZS010000001.1:31260453-31276819 GCA_030068045.1 Platyallabes tihoni
CCCCCATAATTCTTACCAATTACCCCCAATCCCCCACAATTCTGCCCTAGTACCCCCAATTCTTTCCAATTACTCCCAATTACCCCCAATCGCCCACCCCCACGAAGTGGCAAGAGTGTAAACATTACTCTTACAGTGAAAAAGTTTTATCAGACTTACTTGAGGTCCTGTAAAAGGTCCTTTGCGTTGAGCATAGTGATTAAGGAAGTCGTAGCAGCCGGGATGATGATGATGGGAGTTCTCGAGCCTGTAAATAAACGAATACAAAAAAGAAAAATTAATTCTTGATCTTATCGTCAGTCTTGTACTGTGTAGGACTTCTCAGGAATAAAATGAGCTACAAAATGTTCCAAACATGTTTAGGGCTTTTTGACACTTTTTAAACACTAACACATCTCTCCTTCACACTACAACGAGCCTCGCAGTTCATAAATGATTCACAGCAGCCAGTGGTTTGATCCGCTACACTGCAATACATAAAACGAGTTGGGATGATAAATAAATAAAACTTGAGCAATAAAGAACAGCAGGTAGCGTGGGATCAGATGTTAAGAGAGGCAGAAACACCAGGATCTGATCGATCAGCGTTACCAAACAAGGTTCGCTCCTGCGTCGGTGTAGATTTGGCAAATATTGACGCACACAGAAAAAAAGTTTATGCTAGATTACACTTAAGCCTGAGGCATTAACATGCCGACACTGGTGTCGCTCAGTGAGATGAGGAGGACGTACCTTTCTTTTGGTTTGGAGGAGGTCTTGCTTGAGAGACTGCAAAGAAAATAAGAAAAAAAAAAAAAAAAACGTTTAAAAGGGGCTACAGTAGCGGTAATGACATCATTCAACAGTTTATAAATCGTACTGTAATTCCTGTGTGTGTGTGTGTGTGTGTGTGACGGGTGAAAAGAAAGGCTAATACAGATAAATAGGAATTGGTAGACATTTAGAGGAGCGACAGAACGATAAAGAAGGGGTGGGGGTAATCGAGGAATTGGTCAACAGATGGAGTCCTGGTAAGATGAAAAGATGTACAGCAAGGCCCTGACTTATGATCAGTCCAGGAGCACAGTGATAGAAAATGGCTGTCCTGTAAAGCTATCCTGGTAGTGAATAATCCTAATTTTTGGAAATCCTCAATGAGAGTTCACAACCCGACACAGCTCTGAGACAAAACGGTGTCCGTTCAAGCGTGCAGTAAACACCATGTAGCATGTAGACTTCTTTCATCTTGTGGGTTCCCTTTAAACGAGATGGGATTCCCCTCGCTATGTAGAGGCGCGGTCTCGCGAGGCAGTAATGCGGAACCAAAACACCAAACCTTTTTTTTTAATTTTTTTTTTTATTTATATAAACGCTTTACATTGTACATGATGTTAAAAGCTGTACAAGACTCACATTTACAAACGAATCCGACTTACAAACATGCCCCTGGGAATGGAAGCTCTTCGTAAGTCGGGGACTTACTGTATAGAGGACCGGTGAATTGAAGAAGGATGGATAAGTGATAAGGATAGCGGTTAGTAAACATAGAAGATGTGGATATATGGGTACGATGAGTGGAGGGATAAAGGATGAGGAATGGGTAAAAGATAGGTAGAGGATGGGTGAATGGAGAGAGATTGACAGAGGATAATTTGATGGGAAAATGGACAAATGATTGGTAGACAGATAACAGATGATGAAATAGATGATGAATGGGTGGATGGACATTTACAGATATCCGTGTGGATGGATGGATGAAGGATGAGCAGAATAATGTACAGATGCTCTCAAATGTTCCAGGAGTGTCTTAATGGAAATGTGTTTGTGTCTCTCTGATGGATTGATAAATATAGAAAGGCTAATTGATTTAAAAAAAAAAAAAAAAAAAAGACAAAAGTTCTTTTCTGTTCAAACGTTAAAAATATCTCGAAAAAAAAAAATGTGTCAGAAAGTAAAGCACTGAGGTGAATGAAATAAATAAAATTTGAATTTGAATGCAGGAATACAGCCCGAATTGGTGGAACTGGAGAAACATGTTCATGACATTCTTCAAGCTCCTCCACATATTATATTGATTTTTTTCCCACTCTTCAGGTTGTACTTTATCTTCTTCCTGTAAATCAGCCTCTTTTATCTTCACTCGAAGCGAGTGAGAGCGTGAGACTGAGCGTGCGAGCGAAGGCTCTTGTTCCCTTCCCAGAGGGCTCTCGTCTTTCAGCTAAGAACAGATTTAGGGTCACTACTGAGACTCGTGTTTTTGTCTTGAGAAAGACAGATTCCACACAGATCTTCCCATAATCTGCAGGACCATCGATATCCTGCGCACTAGCAACACTTCAAAGATCTCGTAAAAGACGCAACCGATGAGAGCGAGACCTGCTAACCTGTCGAACGGCAAGCGGGGAAAATGCTCAGTGGTGCACCCAGAGCTAGCCGTGATGGAGGGAAGCGTGAGCTCTAAATTCAGATAAAGCGTGTCAATGTGGTTTGTCAGGGTTTTCGACAAACAACAACAGAAGCAGCCTTCAAGGCGTGTTGCTCTGAAATGTTGCAAATTATGAAAACGATGCCAAGATCGTGAAGCAGTTCCTGGACTGGATTTGACTAAACAGGTTGTTTCTGGTATGTGGTGCGAATTCTGCTTCAAGAAAAAAAACAGACACACAGATCAAAGTTGTGCCAGAGCCACACCCGCATTCGCCCTTTGTTGTAGAATAATTGGAGGACATTCGTGATGAATGAGGAAACATCCTGGTGAGCATCGAAACGTGCTTCAACCCATAGAGACATGTCTTTTCTTGGCTCGCTGAACTCAAGTTATCCTAAACCAAATAAAAAAGTAAGCAAATATCCCTGACATCCCGTGTCCCTTCACTTTCAGCGAATCTGGCAGGCAAATCCACATTCAACACTCCTTTACCTGAAGAATGGGAGAGAGGCGGGGACACTAAAGCGCAGGCTTCAGATGTTTCCACAGGATTTAAACGATCAAGAAAAGAAATTTCTAGTAGTGAACGGTAAATAACGGCACCTCGGCGTTCTCCACGGCCAGTTTTACCCGATAGTCGTCACCTTACTCAATAAGGTAAAGTAACCTAACCGAATTATGCCACATCTACGTTATCGGCACAGCGACTCACATAGGGCCGTGGGACGATGGCGTCTTGGATCCAAACGGAGAAATCTGCAATGCGGAATGCGCGCAGTGGAAATCAGATTGGGGGAATAAATCAGATTTTATCGGTCTGTGTGAAGTCGTTCAGTCTCGGGAACACCTTTCAGATTTCCCATTTCAGCCCTGATTTATCGAGCAGGAAACGTGCGCTAGCCAGACCAGAGGGGTGGGAAAGGAGCAAAAAGGTTACTAATTGCAGGACATCATTAGCGCTACGGTTTGACCGCCCGAGCCTTCTTGAAGAATTTTGATTTCCTGCGTAAATAAGTAAAACTGCCAGGTTTCAGCTCGGGGAAATAAATCTGATTTCGTTTCCTACGTGTCGAGAGCTCATAAGCGCGCGCGCACACATTAATCTACATCAGCGAAGACGAGAAGACGCGTCACAAACCGCGGCTTGGCCCATCGCTCAGTCACACACCCCCACACAGCATCGAAATCAAGTAAGGGGAGGGGAAATAACAAAACAAAACAAAACAAAAAAAAAAACAGAAACAGATGACTGTGTGGTTTAACTTTTCTCTTAAGCTGGTTTTAGACTCAGCAGGCTGTCGAGATTAATTACTCGCACCGTCTCAGATAAACGAAGCGATAGCAATAAAACCTTGTCTGAATACGTTTGGATAAACACACGCCTGTGTCTTGATGTTCAAGGAGCAGTTTTGTTTTGTCTGGGGTGGAGATTTAAAGACATAACATTGCCGCTGATAACGCCGTGTGTGCGAACGCGGTCTTCACTCGAGAGAGAGAGAAAAATAAATCTATTAGTGGAAAACTTGTGAGCACAAGTGAGAAGAAAGAAGAGGCATCGAGGCTCGCATCGTCACGCGACTTCCCCAATTACTAATTAGAAACCGACGAGCTGCCATTGCCTTCAGCACCACCACAAAACCACAACATACACAAGACATTGCGAACAGTTATCAAGAGTAGAAAGAGAAATCAAAGTGTGTGCAGAATGTGTGCTGATGTCTTCAGTAACGATGACATATGAGACAGAAAATGGAACGGCCTTGAAAATGCAATGCATGATGGGTGGGTGTGGGTGTGTGTGTGTGCGCGCATGTTAATGAACTGCAGCAGATGGATAAACGGATGGATGGATGCATGTGCGCTCGCTCCCACCTGGTCTCGGAACAGGCTGCATCACGGGAGTCTGGGCCTTCCGCGCCGATGCTCCTTCCTGAAAGGATATTGGATGCGTATTAATATTTAATTCCTTAATATGACGAGTTAATATGAAAAGTTAATATCTGAGCTGGATATGAGGCTCAGTAATAATGAGAATTATTACAGGGGCTTTTAAGCAGAGAAATGATCGTCTCGGAAATATTAATAACCCTCGTGCCCTGACCAGTGCGGACGGCCACATGACCAAACCACATGCCACATCATTTTATTTTCAAGCTTGTACTTGTAATGAACGATATTGCGTACGATCTTACGAGTTTCTTCCCAGTTGCCGCGTCCGGTCCTTCCGTGATTCATCGACCTCAGGTCTACATCATGTTACTTTATTACACGAAGCGCCCTGAGCTCTTCTGTGGCCTTTATATAGAAAATTAAATAACGGTTGCACCACTATGGTCTTTGGAAACGTCCACTGAGGAAGAGGAAACGGGCTGAAGGAAAGTTCAGGAACTGTCAGAATGTTCTGCAAATTCTGCAGAACTATTTATTTATTTCCCCCGCCCGCATCCTATTATTTAACAAAATGTGTGAGAAGTTTTCTGGCAGGCTTAAATTCAAATCCACTGTATCATATTTAGAAAATCAGTCCAAGTAGTGTATTTATATTCGGTTACATTTAATCTGGGACACTTTCCCAAATATATATATATATATATATATATATATATATAAAATCGAATCGTGCATCAATCATTTTGCTTCCGCTTTATAAAGAACACAAACGCTAAAGCGGCTCCGCCTCCTGATGAGAACTTCGCAGTCTTCCGCTTTACACGGCACTAACCTGACGTTAAACATTTACACTAGGGCTGTAAATCGGATAAAATGCACTTCTGCTTAATTAAACAGCAATGTAAAATATATAAGAGAAACAAAGATTAATTGGTTTTCTTTTTAGAAAAATCAACTTTTATTTTTTAAATGCATACAGCATTTTATCAAAAATAAACATTGTCATTATTCACAATACAAGGAATAGCTTAAAGTTGACTGAGATGAATTAAGTGCATTACAGAGCCATACATTCTTATTTTAAAGCCTTTTCTCAGATGCAAAAACTAAAAAAAAAAAAAAAGGATAAAAAAAAACTAAGGCTCACATTAAAATATATAATTATACAAAAAACACTAAGTTGTACAATTTAACTTTCAGAACTAAAAGTTTCTAAATCTACATCTCAGGCATAATATATGAACCTTTACGGACAGTTTCTGTGGTTTTCTCTTGCTGGTTTCTTCTTCTCTTGGCTCGCTGATAATTTTACCGCTCCCTCAAATGCCTTTAGGTTTAGTTTATTTCAAATCAATACACAGCTAACTGTTTGTGTCTCCTTCTGCTTTGTGGGTGATGTAAGCGCTTCTTCTTCGTTGGTGTTTACCCTCTAGCATCCGGAAGCGCTCTGTGTCAAGCCAAACAAATAATTGCGCAAAAACATAATGCACGCTTTTAAAATTAATTTAAAGAAGCTTTGAGGCAGGAGATTTTGCCTCGATCATTTTTTTGTAATCGAATTACTCGAGGAACCGTTTCTTCCCTAATTTACAAAAATAAACGTTAACTAGCATCTTACTGCCTTCTGTCATGGAGAAGAACAACAACAACCCTGACAAAACTGCACAGCGCTGCAAAACTAGAAGTCTCTTGTAGTAATGCAAATGTAGTATTTTGCTCCGTTTTTTAATTTTTTTTTTTTATGGCTGGCGATCACGTTTGCTCATAGTCATCAAATGCTGTTACTCTCTCTCTTCCCGGGCACAATTAAACTGGCTTATTTGCAGAAATATTTTAGATTCAGTTTAAATTGTTGGCAGAGAAAATGCATGTTTAACCCATCACAATCTGGCAACCCTGATATAAATATAGATTAAAACTTTGATCTGGTTTATCACGATAAAACATGTATTTAAAAAAACAAAAAAAAAACAAAACATTTTCTCTCTCAAACAATAACATTTAACAAAAGCTGGGTAGTATGGGGTGTGGCAACGCACCGATGGTGGGACTCGAACCCCTTACACGTTTAGTGCATTGTTGTAGAAATGGTTCCCGTGGAAGGTAGCTGGAGCACCAACTTTGGTTTTTATCTTTTTTTAATTTTAACTTATGAAACTTGGTGTTCAACACACCTGGTAACGTCTCCGCAGTCACCTTTTATTATCTGTGTTGATAATAACGTGCCGATATCACAGACAGCAGGATAACCCGCCGCGGTTATGGGCAGCCATTAAGGTCAAACTTAACAAATGTGTTAAACTTTCTAGATTAAATCACACGCGTTTATATTTATTTATAGCTTTCCTCCTTCAAGCGTGGGGGGGGCGCGACCCCGTAGCTGGCACTTGTTGCTGTTTCTGTGCTCGACCACTAGGTGCAAAAACGTGAAGACATTTATTATCCATCGAAAATAGTAGTACAGACCAAAATAAATAATAATAAATAAATATTATATAATAAAAAGAAATAAATAAATACATAAATAAAAATAAGCCACCTCATGATGTCAGACAAACCAACAGGAATAAGCTAAAAATATTTAGGGTGTGTTTAAAAAAACAAGACAAAACAAAAAACGGATGTGCAACACCTTCAACCCTGAAGTACGTTTAAAAAAAAAAAAAAAAACATTTCCTGTTCTTTGCTCACATTCGAGTCCTGATGACGACGGCGAAAATGTTCACGTTTCTATTTCACAGTCTCGAGTATTAAAAGGTTCTTTCAGTTAATCTAGACGTTTTCCGGACATTTTCTCTGTAGTGAGTGAAGGAAGGAACAACGCTGGTAATGTTGATAAGAAACATCAGTTTACAGCAGGGTTCTGGAGAACACATTACAAACCACACACACACCTACACCGACACAGCTGGCTGGGAGATAGAGAGAGAGACCCTTTCCATGGCCAGTTAATGTGGTGGGAGGGAGGATATAAAAGTGTCACGTGAGAGGAGTGCGCACACACACACACACTAGTATTTCCATTCCCCTCCCCCCCCCCGCTGCACACATCGCTTGTGTGAGGACGGTGTGGCAACGCAGCGTTCAGCGGGAGCGCGGATGAAGAAGCAGAAACGTCTCGTGTAGAAGCAGCCGCGGGTAAAAATAGCGCGTCAGAGACAGCTGCAGAGGGGAAACGGAGGAGAGGAGACGAAGAGAAGGAAGGAGTGTGAGGGGGAAAAAAAAAAAAAACCCAAGCTGTCCTTTCTGCCTAGCAACACACACCGAGCTGCGAGCGATCTCGGCTCCGAACACTCTCGTCGCCTCGATTCGGGGGGTTCCACCCTCAGGAGTGACTAATACATCTGAGGAGAAGGAGAAAAAAAAACAAAAAAAAAAAAACAAGTCCACGTTCTCAGCTGCAGGAGAAGGAGCGCACGGGAGAGCGGGGACAAAGCGGGCTTTCAGGCGGGATCTGGAAGCGCTAGAAGCAGAGGAGGAGGAGGTGGGGGGGGATGAAACAATGTTGACGGGAAAGCGGCACGAATCGAGCTGGGGACATGTGCCGGTAAAAGCGAGGCACACCCATGGCGAGCCCACCGAGCCCTGCCGTCTGTTCTGAGAGGTAGGCACGTACGCCTGCCTGCCTGCGCACGACGCCACACACACACCGCCACACCGCTTAGAGCGCCGTTCCTTACACTCGTTTTAAATTCCTTTTCTGTTTTTCCTACAAAACACGACGATTCTGAGAAAAAAAAAAGAAAAAAAAACGCGGGAGATGAGGTTTGCGGAAGAATAACGCGTACACACACCATCATAATCGTCATCGTTTCCATCAGGTGTCATCAAAATATTTACGTTTACACTTTTTTTTTTTTTTTTTTAAGTCAGCAATATTCGATCATGTTTTTAATACACTGTTAGATCTTTTACACATGACCTGCGAACTAAACTTTTTTCTTTTCAGTTTTGCTTAGACAAGTATCGGGTTTAATTCATTTCCGAAACATGCATTAATCCCCAACAGGACGAACGTCACTACTGAGAGAAACAGCTGCAGAATTATACAACCAACCAACCAAGCAATAAATAAATAAATAAATAAATAAATAAATAAGCGCCTACCTCTGGCGGACAAACACCGGCGAATTAAAGAAATATTATTTATTTACAGGTTTATTATTATACATGTATTATCCGTCTACGTATGTCGTCGCTTGGGAAAGTAAATTTCTATTGTAATTTAAAAAAATATATATGTAAATTCTGAAATTTTGCAAGTAGACAAAAATTCCAAAATGGCACGCTGAACCTTTAAAGTGTTATTATAATAAAAAAAAATACTAAAAAAACATGTTGTTTTTTAGAATGTAAATAAATGTGCGATTTCATGGTACATTATTATTTTCTTTAATTTAATTTTTTGTTCTGCCAGCCGAGTACACGCTAATATATCATGCATGGTTGCAAAGTATGATGTTTTGGCCACATTGTAATGCTCTTTGGTTACTCAAAGTCTTCTATAAACTGATTTCCTGGAATTCTTGGAGATTCGTGTTTAATGTCCGCGTGTATCCCTGATCGATCCCTTCGAGGGGGATCCTCGCCGCGGTCGGGTTGTTAGACCTGGTTTTCTGTAGGAATAAACCGTTTGTTTTTTATTCCTAGAGGAAGGTCTCCATCCGGTATTTTTGGTGCGTGGTGCTGTACAAACATTCTCATGATAAACACCCGAAGGTACTGTTTTGGTTAGATGGGTGTGAACAGATCACATAAAAGAAAAGCAAACCTTACAAAGCTAGCGCAGTTTTACACTGAAACCACAATCTAAGAGCTTCTGAGTCACAAGCTGATGAGACGCATCAGGAAATAACCACACACACAAGCGGCTGAACTTCTTTTTACCCCGCCTTGTTCTTTGTTTTATACCCTTATGGTTAACCATGCTAATCAAAACAACAACTGTACGCGTAAAAGAGGAACTATGAGTTAATAGAGAGAAAAATTGTTCAGTCGTCTTTTCTTCATCTTTGTTTTTCCCCCTGCTGTCCTCAGTCCCCTTTAACCTTTCCCCACTGGTCTCTGGGTTTTTCCTGGTCACAAGAAGCTCTTTGTTTGTACGTGGCGGCTCGGCAGGCAGCTGTGTGCTGTGCAGAAGAAACTGAAACCATCCTTCACCAAGAGGGGATCAGAAACATGCCCACTTATATCACACATCCCGCTCTCCCTTGATAAGGGTCTGTTTCAACAAGCAGGTCTCCGAGATGCACTCGTTCATTAAGTAAGTAGGGGAAAGGGGACAAAGACCGCTATCTTACGGATGCTTTTTGTTTTTTTGTTCCCCCAGTTGGATGAGCACACCCGGATCTGATTCGAGATGGTAGTTTGAACACGGTGAAAAGTCAAGACGTTGACTTGAAATGGTGTGGAAACTAATTCCGCAAAGGGATTCCACTCGAGCGTGCCGAATGCCTGCGCTCTTATTATAGCGGGTGTAATCCAGCGCAAAGACAATAATCCATAAAAACGAGGCAGCCAGACACGCCAACGTCAGTGTTCTGATAAACCGCGGCACGATCACAACGTTTTCTGTGATCGCAAACTGACAGCTCGTTTACGTGGCACGACTTTATGGGTTTGCTCACAAATTCCCAGCAATATGTTTTTCCTATACATTGGCCTTTTAAGATCTACGGAAGAAAAACATGGAGTAAGACCACTTCGGTGGCACATTCTGTGATTTCAGCTCTGATTGTAAAATCCTGCTTTAGCATTTAATCCTGCCCTGATAGAGAAAATTACCAGACTAATTTGTTAACCAAATAACCGATATAAAACACACCTGCGCACTTGCTTGCAAAACACCCGTGCCAATCGACCCTTGAATCCGGGCACCGCCATCCTACTGGAGGACATGAGCGGCCCCGGCGTGTTTAGCGCGCCCGGAGCGGACCTGTCGAGCCGTGTGAATAAACGAGCCCGGAGACATTTGCGTGACTGACGACGTGTCACATTCGACCTTTCGGGAGAGCTGGAAATCAATCAGCTCCATTCAGCCGCGCAGAAGGCTACGGTGTGGGCCGCATTCAAACAAAAGCCCATTACCCGGGCAGCTCGCGTCTCGGCGGCTGCAGAGGAGCAGCGTCCCTGAGGAGCAGAGCCGTCTCATTACAGAGGCACAAATTTCATTAGCTGGCTATCGAGTCTACTCGCTCGCTTAACTACTGCAGAACCACTCGAGCGTTAGCATGACACGCAGGGGAAGTCGGGTTCACACACGGGCGCTGGGCTCAGCTTCAAAAACGGCATAATGAAAATAAAAAAAAAGAAAGAGGAACCATAAAAGAAAGAAACTCAGATATAAAAAAAAAAAACTTTTTAAAAGAGAGGCATGAAATTAAAAGAATGAAAAAAAATTAATAAATAACTCCAAAAATATGGAAAGATGACAAAAAAAGAAATTAATTTTAAAAAAGTGACGAGAAATATAATAAAAAGAAATGCAAAAGAAACAAAGCGTAAATAAAAAAAGTGAAAAAATGTAAAACTATTTAAAAAAAAAAAAAAGAACAAAAAAAGACTAATAAAAATAAGAAAAATCAAAATTGAAGGAAAATAAGAAGAATCAACCATAAGAAAAAGACAAGAAAGGAGTTTAAAAAAGGAAAGACAAAAACAAATGGAATAAAAAAAGAAAAAAGGGAGCAAAAACGAGGAAAGTAAACTTACTTAAATCAGGAGAATAAAAAAGGAAAAAAAATACAGAAAAAGAAAAACAAAAGACAAAGAAATAAATATGAAAAAAACATACATAAGGAAAAACAAGATGAACAAAACAGGATAGAAAGAAAACGAAAAGGTAGAGAGAAACAACGAAACATAAAATATTAGGAAAAAATAATGAATATCATAAGGAAAAGAAAATACAATAAGAAAAACAGAGCAGGCAAGGGAAAAAGAGAAAGCCGGAAAAAAGTGGTTCTCAACGGCAGAGGAAGTGATAAACGGCCATAAAGTGTCACGGTCAGTTTAACTTTAAATAAAAAAATGATTAAAGATTAAGGAATGTAAGCTAATTTTTAACCGTGCTTTCCATCACAGCGCTGACAAGCTAGCATCATGAGCTGGGCTTTCTATGGAGTTAATTTAATATTTAACTCGAAAACATGGCGCCTCTGCTGTGTACAGCTTGACCGTGATGTGAGCGTGTTGAACTTTTGAATAAACCAGCTCTCCTCTGCTTGCAGGTCCTTCATCCTCGGAGCGGCAGCAAGCAGGAGAACCATGCAGTGCAGGCGTCGGCATTGCTACGCGAGGATAGCGGGACTGCTCAGTCTGCTGGGATGCGTCGTTACGATCGTCTTGGTTCAACACATCTGGCAGACGAGGCTGAAAAGCCAATTCACAATCGAGCCGACCTTCAAGAAGGAAGCAGCGACGCCTCCTACGCCGACCAGGTCCCTGGCCAACGGTACGCTGCTCTCTACTCAGCCGGCGTTCAGGGCCGTGGCGGGGTCGAATCGGAGTTTAGCCAAGGAAGAAAATGCGGAAAGCATCCTTAAAGTGGAACCTTACAAGTACATCATCAACGAACCTGACAAGTGCAGGAACCAGAACGTGACGCTCCTGGTGCTGCTGATCCCGGTCGAGCCTCAGAACTCCGAAGCCAGGGATGCCATCAGGAAGACGTGGGGCAACGAAAGCATAGCAGAAGGGATAGTACGCCTGTTTCTCATGGGCGTGAAAAACACCTCGCATGATCCCGGGGCGCTTGATGTACTGCAGCGCTCCCTGAGGGCAGAAAGCCTGCAACACCGTGACATAGTCCAGCAGGACTACATCGACTCCTACTACAACCTCACCATCAAGACACTGATGGGGATGCACTGGGTGTCGAGGTACTGCCCGACCGCCCAGTACGTCATGAAAGCGGACAGCGATATGTTCGTCAACACGGAGTACCTCATCGAGAAACTCCTCAAAGCCAACATCCCGAGGGAGATGTACTTTACCGGGTACCTCATGCGAGGCTACAAGCCGAACCGGAACAAGGAGAGCAAATGGTACATGGCGCCGGAGCTGTACCCCAGCGAAAGCTACCCCACATTCTGCTCGGGAACCGCGTACGTTTTCTCCGGCGACATGGCGAAGAGGATCTACGCCACCTCCCTGAGCATACGCAGGCTGCACCTGGAAGACGTCTACGTCGGACTCTGCCTGTCGAAGATGAACATCGAGCCCGTCTTGCCACCTAACGAGTTCCTCTTCAACCACTGGAAGGTTTCCTACTCCAGCTGCAAGTACAGCCAGCTGATCACGTCGCACGAGTTCCGTCCCAGCGAGCTGATGAAGTACTGGCAGCACCTCCAGAAGAACAAGGACAGACCCTGCAAAGTGCCAAAAGGACAAGGTGTGAAGGTCACCAACGCACAAGCGCCTCACAGGACCAGATCCGGGCTCCGTCCTCAGACGGAGATGAAACCGAGATCGTAATCTTTGCGTTCTGTGAATCTCCACCACCACCAGGGTACCCGCAGAGACCGCTGGGAATCACGGCTCGTTAAGTGATCAGGATGAACTTATTTCGACACGATGATGGGGAACCCTGAGTGCAATTAAACGCTGTTTGTAAGTGCTCTTATGTGATGATCAATATTTCAGACCATTAGATGTGCAAAAGGAAAAACAGGCACAACCCCGCCCGACCTGATAAAACTAAAAATTAAATCTCACACAGACTGGAGTATCTGGGACTTTATTATTGAAGTAAATGTAAATTATTGCGGGTAAACATTCGGGCTTAGGTTTCAAAGCTGCTCTCGATTCCACTCGTACGTCACCATCTCTCTCTTTACACTCTCCTGTTTCTGTGGGGATCGGGGCCAGCCCCCCATCCCCCACCTCCCCCCTTGTATCCCTAGCACTCGGGCAAATCTGACATGAAATGTTTCCTTTTATTACCACATTACTACACATCACCAGGTTAACAGGCCACACACACACCCCTCTCTCTCTTCTGTCTAAAAACATGTCATGTTAACAAAAAGGGTACGATGAGAGAGGATGGGGGGTAAGATGTCCTGCTTGCTGCTACTGTGTAAGAAATCAGAAATTAAAATGGAAAAAATAAATATAAATGCTTATTTTTGATTGAGAGTGTGTCTAGAAGAATGCTCTAGCTTGATATGAAGGTCTCATTGTAACATCTCAGCTTATTTATTTATTTATTTTTGCTATTGTTTAAAAAAAAAAAAAAAAAGTATTTTTTTCCTCTTCAATCCTCCTAAATGGAACGCAGATTATATTTTTTAATCGACCTAAAACCTGTTAATCCTTTAATCCGCTTGAGCGTGTACGGATGCTCTGCGTGCTGGGCGAGAGGAACAACACACCGAGCGGTTCACTTTATATTCACTCAACAGCTATTCTGTTCCTCGTCCAGTCTAATGGTTATAGATTTCATTTCAGGAAGACGCTGAGATGATTAGTTTCTGTAGCAGACAGGGCTCAGGTAAGACATGTTTGGGGTTTTTAAATGCAGAAGGAACCGCCATCGTGTAAAGAGTATTAGGATGATCTACACTGAAAACAACATTGATGATTAGTGAGAGAGAGAGAGAGTTTGTTCATCAGCAACACAGAAAATGAAAATCACGTTACATGCATGTGTACATGTGATAAAACACAGCCGAGTGAGAGAAAGTTCGCTAAAAAATGGTTTTCGATCATTCCAAATAAATCCACTGTAACACCCAATAGCGCAAAATAAATCCAAATTAAATGTAAAATAATCCCACAATAAAACCTAATGAAAAATTACCTAAAAAATAATAATAAAATTTTTTTAAAATACATACTATGAAAATCCAAAATAATAAAATACTAAATAAAGGCAAAATAATTTAACACACCAAAAGAATATGCCAAATAAAACTAAAAAAAAACCAAAATTACCAAATTAACACACAACCCACATCCCAGGACTGAAATCTATGTAAAATACTTACCAAAAAAAAAAAAAAAAAGAGAGAGAAATCAGAAATCAAGTCAAAATAAAAAACTAATCCTGAATACCCCCGGTCCCCGAAAATAAATAAATAAAACCAGTTAAATTTTAAATAAGTCTAAACAAACCTAAAATAATCCACTATAAACACCTAATAAATTCAACTTGAATCTAAAAAAAAAAAAAAAGTAAATCCAAAATAATTTCAATAAACACTAAATAAATCTGAAATAAAGCCAAATAAATCAATTAGAAAAGATCCAAATAAATCTAAAATAACCCAAATCCAGAACAAATCTCCAAAAATCAAAACAACCTACTATAATCAATAAAAAAGAAATAAATACAAATATGTAAATGGCTATATACAATATGTATGTAAACTTGTTTATGTATTTTTAAGCAGCCCAAAATGAATCTAAAATATAACTAGATCCAAATCAAGTAAAAGAAATGCCAAATATAAATGAAAAAGTAAAACCTTAAATACTATTAATAATCAAGAAGCAAATCAATTATAAAAATCCAAAATAATCTAAAATAAATCCAACACAATCTAAAATCAGATCAAAATATAAAGAAACCAATAATAACTTTAAATACACCCAGGTATTGAAAAAAAAATCCAAAATAATTCTGAAAGAACAACTAATAAAAATAAAAGTCTTTCCTCTTCTACATTAACGCTTTAAACGCCTGCAGGACGAGATGCGAGAAATAAGCAGGATCTAAATCACTCTGTACTGAAACAGACGGCTGATTGTGGGGGAAAAACCTGTGAGCGTCACGAGAGGACAGAAGGAACCACTAGAGAGTAAAATAAACAAACAGACGGAAGGATGGCCCGACCCTGGACAAGACGGCCCAATTGCAGAGATGATTATCGAGTTCTAGCTGAACGTGTGTGTGTGTGTGTGTGTGTGTGTGTGTTGTTAACATGTAAAGCACTCGAGCAGTAGACGAGGAAACACATCTTGGATTGAAACGATATAAAACGTGATGACAGAGGAGGAGAGAAAAAAAAACATTTCGGTTTCTTACCGTGACAGATTTCAGCGTCATGCCGTGGTAGGTTCCCATGGTGTCGATTTTGAATCCCTCCGTTTCTGTAAGAGAAGCAGTAACCCAATAAATAACAAAAGTAACAACTATATTTCAACCAGCATTTTCACAGCTTTAAAACTAAACCGCTTGGCTGATCATCATCATCATCATCATCCCGCAGCCATGATTCTGCCGACGTCAACCAAAAAAACAAAGCTGAATTATATTCAAATCTGGACTCGTGTGCCGAAGCGAACGTGGTGTTTAAACTCTGGTGTTTAGGGAAAAGTGAAGAGACGAAGCTGGAAGTCGAGTTTACATTTCTACATTTAATTGTTTTTTCCTCCAGCGTTTAGCACAGAAAAGGAAATGAAGAAAAAAAAAAAGTATTAATTAATTTAGAAAAAATGTGTCCTGTGTGATAGGATCCAAAACTGATATTGTGATAAATAATAAAAGATAATGGCATAACTTATTTATTTGTTTGTATGTTTGTTAATTTTTGTGTGAGAACTCACCCTCTTTCCCTTTGAATCTCTCCTGATCGTATCTGTTGTACGCCGCCGGCACCGGCTGTTTGTTTCGAATCGCCGGATCCTTTAAACGGGGAAAAAAAAAACAGAGGAGGAAAATAAATAATTAAACAAACAAATCAGTGCAGAAGAAAAACATTGAGGAGAAGAACTCATGGAACGTCATGGAGTTCATGCAGACCGGGAGTGAGATTAAACCACATGAGGATCCAGCGGACTCGAGACGTGAACTGTTCTTGATATGATTCGGGCCACAACACGGAAATTCCTTTCAGAAATCGGAATAATAGGGTTAAAAAAAATAATTATCTTTAAACGCAAGATTTTAAGTCGGCCTCAAAAAAATGTTCCCACGGAGATGAATCTGGTTTTCAAAGAGTCACGACTGGCGAATCATAAAAACAAACAAAAAAAAAAATCACTGAATCGTGATTCATTCACGCTTAAAAACATCCACACTGCAGAGGTGCACTATATATATATCTATATATATATATATATATA
>JAQQZS010000001.1:31342108-31357009 GCA_030068045.1 Platyallabes tihoni
ACAGAAAACAAGTATATATTGCCTTGATTTAAGATATTTCATCTTACTTAGATTTCAGTTTTTGATACAAATGTTTTTTTTTACAAATGAGTTTGTTGTTGATACAACATTTGCAGTTGCTTTTTCAATACAAAATAAATCAGAATTAAAACATATCTTAGCTAAGTGTTTATGTTCACAGCAAATTTTCCTAAATTGAATTTTCAAAAACTGACAGACAGACAGACACACACACACACACACACACACACAAACACAAAAAAATATCTGAAATAATCTTTTCTTAAGATTCTTGAAATAAGAAATTTTAGTGGTCTTAAAAATAGCACAACAATCTAATTGAACATGCACTAATATTTGGGCTTTATAGCTGTCACTTGTTTCTAGTAAAATCTTGCTTATAATGAGTTCACATTTACTTGCCTAGCCAGACGAAGATAAATTTTCTTAAATTAAGATGTATAGTCTAATGCACAATGTATTTTATAAGATTATTTATCTTTAATGGCAAAAAACAAGACACATTTTCTAGGAATAAGCTTTTTTTTTTTTACTTTCTTAGATTTCAGTTTTTGCAGTGTACAGAGTTTGTGCTTTATAAGCTTTTACCAAAAAACTATTTAAGCAACAATTTTAACAGGTACTCTAATATCCTTCTAGAAGCTTACACCAATTTTAGTTTCAATACTCATAAGGAAGTATACGTAAATTACCGTTTTTGGAGCTCATATAAAATCATCTCTTCAAAACAGCTGAAGTTAACAACTTTAAATTTTTAGGGAAGCAAGATCGGTCACTTCTATATAAACTATATAAGTAGTATAAGTAGCTTCTTTGGCACACACATTTTCTGTATAATACAGTATGTGCAACATAAAAAAATTAACTCAGCACTAATACTGTGCTTCTACACAGAATTGATACTGGTGTCTTCTTCCTTAAAAGTTAAATATACTGCAAATGTCACCATATCGTTGACTAGGCATGCTTTTTTAACCTGTATATGTGACGTGTTCGATGCACTGTTACTACAGGAACCTGTGAATTTGTAGCCGCACCGATGTGGATGCCGACCCAATCAGAATTTAGAGAAATCCGGGATTTGTGGTGTCTGAGTGGTGTCAGAAACTGGGAAATATTGCATTTTCAACTTGAAACTTTTTCAAACCAGACAACGTACTCTGGATTAAATTGTTTTATGAAGCATGATGTACAGTATATGTGTAATGTACAAGCCGTATCTGAAGAGCTTTTTATTAAGTATATATATATAATATTTTCACAGGTTCTCTAATTTCCAAAGGGAAAAAATACTCTTTCCTTTGTTTATAAGTAACCATCTAAAAGTAGTGACTTTGTAATAACAGGTTCTTTTGTGATCAGCGCTTGAGCGGCGCTACATTACGTTCAGGAAATCCAGGAAGTCCAGGAAGTCTCTTCAGCTAGATTCTTGATATAAACACAGTATGTGGAGATAAATACGGCACTGAGCCTCAACCTTTTTCTGACAATATTTCTCTCCAGGATTGCGTGTTCCTGTCTCGGGGAATCCAATCCGAATGTTTCCTCACACAGAAGAAAACATGCATCTCACACACACACACACACACACACACACAATAGACCGAACGTACCGAATAAACATTTGAACACATTTTCCAGCAAAGTCCTTACTGTAATCGAAAGCAGCTCAATAAGACACAGCGCTCATGCCGTCACCTCATCGATCTGAGGCTTTGCTCTGTTCCCTTACTCTGCACTAACTTAATACACTTCAGAGGGCACCTGAACATCGATACAGAAACTCTCAGCTTTCCTTCTCTCTCTCTCTCTCTCTCTCTCTCTCTCTCTGTTTTTTTTTTTTTTTACTCTTCATCTATCTTTCCATCTCTTCCCCCCCCCCTCCTGCACCCAGCTCTTCATTCATCTCCGTACTCCTATTTTTCTCCCCGGAGTCCTTGAGCCTTGTCGTCCAATCAGAAGAGCACTGGGAACTGGACCTTCGGGTCGGGTCAATAATCCATCTCGGCTTGTTAAATCACCTGGAGTCCCTGAACACGAAACAACCAGAGTGCGTTAATGAGCAGGTAGCGTAGGAGATGTCAAAAAACGGTCTATAACCAAAAATTCAGCCAGGAGTGGGTATTTCTGTAGCGTGGCATCAGCTTAGTAGTGCACGACCTTGTGATGCTGTTTTCAGAGCTGAAGTTGAGCGTGTAGTGAAGATTTCATACCTTTCCTAAATTGAGCACGGTTAGATTATCCTTCAAACCATGGGAAGCTGGGAAGTAATCCTATTATTTCATCATGTTCCGCAAACAGTGAATTAAAAGCGAAGCATGTTAAAAAAAAAAATGTAAGAAAACCCTACACACACTTTGCTTTTACAGTTTCCTCAATTTTGGATACAAGTTTGTATTTATTTTTGTGCATTAAAATTTTTTACAATATTGGATTTAAAAATTTATTTTTTAAAAAAATATATAATAATAACACATACAGCAATTGGGTAATTAAAAAACAACATCTGATTGTTATTTCAAAAAATAATGGTCAACCTTTCTATACCAGTTCTTGCAAGAACAGTATTGTGTCGAGTGCATTTACAAAACCCATCAGGCTCCATGATGAAACTGTCTTTAATGAAGACCTTCCCAGGAAAGCGAGACCAAAACTGACCTCTGCTGCAGAGGAGAAGTTCATTTAGAGTCACCAGCCTCAGAAATCACCAATTAACAAACAGCACCTCAGATTAGAGCCGTTATGAAGGATTTACAGGTCATAAGTAGCAGATATACATCTCAATATCAACTGTTCAAAGAAAATTATTGCGTATTTTGGATAAACACCTTCAGTATTGCTTTACAGTGTAGAAAGAAATAAAAATCAGGAATGACCATGGAGTTAGAGGGGTGTCCAAACTTTTGCCTGGTACTGCGTATTGGACATAATTGTGCTGGGTCAAAAAAAAGTTCAAAAGTCAACCATCAGCTGGAAAATTTTCATTTTCATTTCTGGGATTCTCAAGGTTTAGCACTGGAACATTATCTGTGAGAAATGTTCAACAATCAACAGTGCACGTTACAGTGATTAAATGTAGAGGACTGATATCTGAGGGTGTCATGATCTTGCATGGCGATGCACATCCGCATTGTTCTGTCAGACTTTCATTTGTTTGTTCCCCTGAAAGCAGCTTTATGAGGAAGAATATTCACTTCTGATGAAGAAGTGAAGACAGCGGTGCATTCATGGCTCACATTTTTAATGAGGGCACAAGAGTGTGTCGACAGATGGGCAAAGTGTACATGTGATGAGTTAATTAGAGTAAATTCTATGCGGATAATTTCTGACTCACCCTTGTATTAATATCATATCGTCATCAATGTTGTTGTTTAACAGCGCTGGTTTCTAGACGCCATCTTGGATGCATCACTTCAGGAAAATCTGGCAAACCTTCAGGATGTCACCTCTAGAGATTTTCATCATCTAAATGAGGAATGCAGAAAACTGATTCAAGAAGCTAACTTTGTAACACCAGGAACTTTCCCTACATACAGTATGCACAGTAAAACCTCGGATTACGAGTAATGCGGTTTGAGAGTGTTCCGCAAGACGAGCAAATATTTTTAATATGAATAAAACGTCTTGGTTTAGGAGTACCGAGTATCATGTATCACGCATGCACTTCTTGTTTTGATGGCAAGCGTCAAGTGATCACAACTGAGCCAATGGTTTTTCGCTCTCTTGCGCAGTGGAATTGTGGGTAATCATCTGCCCTGCTGGGTCTTAGTGCACGTCTCTTACTGGTATAATCAACATCCGTGCACGCGTGTACTGTTAACTATAACACTGTGACCACGTGTGTGTGTAAAAAACATATTTTATTTTGTGTCTGTATGCGTGTGTGTACAGCGCGCATGTACTGTTATAACACGTGTGTGCGTGTGTAAAGCAAAAGAAAGTTTCATTAGAGAGGTTAAAGATCCATTTTCTCCCTCTCTGTTTCAGCCTGTCGTTATGTGTGCGCGCGTGTGCCTGCGCGCAAAAATGGAAACACTTATATGTCGGGTTTATTTTTTACTTTTTTTAAAGGTAAAGTTCTGGTTAATTTGTTTTATTTTTACGTTATATTTTGTGTTCATTATTTTTATATATTTATTTTTTTGGGCTGTGGAATGAATCATTTGAGTTTCCATTATTTCTTATGAGAAAATTTTATTTGGTTTACGAGTGTTTTGGAATAAGAGCCCGCTTCTGGAACAAATTATGCTCGTAATCCAAGGTTCCACTGTATATAGCTTTTGTCTAAAAAGCTATACTTAAGCTGGTTTTATCACCAAGCATGGCTTGGTCTCTAATCACAGATGTTTTCCCATACAATTTTGAAGGATGAGCAAGAACTTTTAATTTTCCAGTTCATTAAATACTACAGTATATTGGTTGATCTATCTGATTATAGATAGTATATTGGTATATATCTGATTGATATATCTTTGAGGTATTAATTCTTCCTGCAGTTAAACTTTTTAATGATTTGTTTCAGAGGAGCCAGTTGTAAAGATACCGGGACCCTCCAAAGCTTCATTAGGAATTCTATGAAACTCTCATAGATAATAAGACTAGTCAAACAAGTTACTTTCAACGAGCGGTGTGCAAATTTTTTGCATCTATGGCAAAAAACAAAACAAAACAATGCTCGTATTTGCATTCATACATCTCACACATCTCATTAGTTTTCATCTTTTTCATGCTCTGTTGTTTCTTTACTCTTAACCTCTAGAGCGTCTCTTCACTGATTTCTGACGAACGAGCGGCGGAGCGATGAGAATCCTTCCTTGCTTCAGCAGCTCGGGGGGTTATTGCGTGAGACACGCTTGTGAGTCATTGAACGTGGAGGATGACGGGGGGTGAAAAGGGGTCTCTTTAACCCTGCCCTGCTTATGTGCCGAGCTCATTCCGGCGTTTCGTCATTATTGATTTTAGAGTCTTTTGTGTTAGTGTTCCCATACAAGGTTTATTGCTATTGAAAAAAAAGAATAAATTCCAAGACTATGAATATATATATATATATCTTGCCTGAGCATGTGGTGCTCCTGGAAATGAGGAATGAGGATGAATATATATATATATATATATATATATATGTATGTATTCATCCTCATTCCTCATTTCCAGGCAGCTCTTTCCTTTAAAAAACTATCTTAGATTGAATTTAATACATAATAAATACAGCTATAAATAATCCTCTCTTACCCTTGCCTCTTAATTTTCTCAAGGTTCATTTGACAGCATCAGATCCAGGACCTCTATTTCAGCAAAGACGGGACATAATTTGTGGACAGGTTAGAACCTAACTAGACATCTTGTGTGTGTGTGTGTGTGTGTGTGCTTGTGTCAGCAGAAGACGATGCAAAGTGCCTCAAGCTAGCGAAAGGTGCTTAAGGATTATTATGCAGCAGAATCATGTAACAATCAGCCTCTGGTGATGTTAGAGATGTTAGAACAGCTGTCACAGCTGTAATCTCTAAACCGTCCTGTCTCAGATATAATTAAAAGAAAAATCGACTTCTATAGAGGAGTATAGAGGCTGAAAGTCTTGCCTGAGCATGTGATGCTCCATAAATAGCCTAGTGTGATAGTGTGAATCCTTTCCCACCCACACCTCTTTTAAGTAGAGCAGTCAATGCGGGCGTGACGATGATACCTCTATCCATCCAATCCGGTGACAAAGTCTCAGAGGTTGGGCAGGGGACGCGTCCGGGCATCTTCCTGGCTTGTTATTCGCACATAAAAGTCACACAGGCCTGTCTGACAGCGAGCCATCTCTGTCTCCTTCCTTCTCCATCAGCTTGGCTCTTACCCATAGATTTTTTTTTTTCCCTCTCTGACACGTTTTGCTCGTGGAGAACTTGCGAACCTTCGAGCAGACAAAGATGTCAGGACTGTGGGGTATTTTTGGCAAACGTGCAAGCGTGCGGCGCCTCTGTTTAAAAATTTCATCAGGTCTTGCTGTGGAGGAGCGAGTGATTTATTCTTTTTGTTATTCAATTCTGTTTTTCTTGTCTTTCAGGATGCTTCTTTTCGACCACCGGCTGACGACCAGGAATAAATCAGATGAGATCAAAACTTCCGACCTCCGGCCATGCATGAGTGTCGTGGGATTGTTGCCTTTAATCAGCCTGAAAGCAGCTGGAATTACAGCAGCGAGCGTTGATATGAAGTCGTAAAACCTCGCTGCCAAAAAAGGGGAGCAGGATGCATTAATGCCAACAGGTCGTTTGTACGGACTACGATCATGTGACTCACGCTAACTTTAGAGCTTAGACTTTCTAATGCTACAGTAGTTTAATTCGACCTTCATTTTCAATATGTAAGTTATAATCAGCTAATTAAATCAGTATCCCATACTACCGTATCTTTTATGCTAAGTCCTGTACTGTATGTTCAAGCTTTGGTTTCTGGAACTTATTTCATTTAAACTAAACATGAAGAACTGCTAATTTAAGGTCAATTTCAACAGGAATAAGATTAGGTTCAATTAGAAAAGATTGACAAAAAATCAAAAGGAATATTTTGGCCTCGGTCAGTATTTAACTTGTTGATCATAGCAGTTCGAATTTTTCCATGCTAATACGCTAATCCGTTCACACTTTTAGAGCAAACTCGATTCCAAATTTCAACAACTCAATTCTGAGTCACTGAGTACTTGATGGATGTTCATGCTAATCTCATGTCTAGTAAGATACAGCAGGAAAACGTTCTGATAAATACAGCCATGTGTACTCCACAGATAACAGAAAGTTTACTGACTCGACCCATGCTTTTTAAACTAAAACTATTACAGCTAAAATTTTGACTGCTAATCTAATCTTAAATTTTTTTTAATTTACAAGGTCAAAATGTCAAGTGCTTATCAACCATACTTTCACATCCTGTCCAAAAACACAATTTAAAACTACCACCACCATGTCATGGGGGTCATGACACCTTAAAGAATCTTTGGAACACAAATTTTAATATTAGCTTGAAATATTAATCTCAAAAGTTTAACACCACAATTAAAGCAATGTTTATTCACAAGGCTCAGACTCTGAGATTCCACAGACCTGATTCACCTGAACATCGATAAATAATTTCTAATGCTAGTCCGCTAGTCCCCTGATGGCCAACATGCCTTATCTCAATGTCAGCACTGTTTTATCGAATCTGACCAGCAGACCAGAACCGGGAAACTTATACCGTCCGTTCTCTGTGTTCAGCGTCCTCACGCTTACACTTTTAGCCATGCTCGTGGTGGCTACGTTCATTTGGAACCTTCTCATCTTGGTGACCATTTTGAGAGTCCGAACGTTCCACCGTGTCCCTCACAACCTGGTGGCTTCGATGGCCATCTCGGATGTGATGGTCGCTGGGCTGGTGATGCCACTGAGCCTCGTCCGAGAACTTTACGGCCGCAAGTGGATCCTTGGGAAAGCGCTTTGCCAAGTTTGGATTTCTTGTGATGTCCTGTGCTGCACAGCCAGCATCTGGAACGTGACTGCTATTGCACTCGACCGCTATTGGTCCATCACACGTCACCTCGAATATACGCTAAAGACACGGAAAAGGATCTCCAACGTGATGATCGGACTAACGTGGCTCCTCTCGTCTGTCATATCTCTGTCGCCACTCTTCGGATGGGGAGAGACATATTCCGAAGAGGATCTGGCATGTCAGGTCAGCCAGGAACCTTCATACACGGTGTTCTCCACCTTCGGCGCTTTTTATCTGCCTCTCTGCGTCGTCCTGTTTGTGTACTGGAAGATCTACAAGGCTGCGAAATTTCGCATCGGATCACGCAAGACCAACACCATCATGCCGATGGCGGAGATTATCGAGGTAAGACCAAACTAAATTAAACATTGAATATATGAGGGGTGTTCAAGTGAAATCTGGACTTTTGATTGTACAGAATAACATAACTTTATTCCTCTATATAATCCCCTGCAACACTAAGGCACTTGCTTGGATAGCATCAAGGTAGAAAGTTTTTTCAGTACGCCGGAGCCATGAGCAAAATATCTGCTTCACGTCTGAAACCCTGGCCTCTCAAGAACGCCATTAATGGGCCAAACATGTGGAAATGGCTTGGAGCGAGGTCAGAACTGTATGGGTGATGTGGCGATAACTCCCAGACGAGTTTTTGTAATGTGCAAGTGGTGCTGGTGAATGATTGCATGATAGTTCACACAGACAGATGCGTCTCTTCTGCAAATTTGTCCTGTCGATTTTCAAGGATCAGGCATTCCAATTGCCGAATGTTCACATGACTGTGGGCTTCGAGCAACCTCGGCCGGGATCGTCGTTTATAGACATACAGCCTTCTTTGCACTGTTTGAATGTTTTAGTGCAGCTAAGAGTCTCATCACTGTACTGTACTGTATGTGCACCATGATATAAAGTAAAGTCCTGGTTTGACTTAAATGCCCCTCGTATTTACTTAATTATATTTATATTCATCACATTTTTTAAACCAATTATCACAGGAACAGTACTACTAAAACACTGAACAGTGTAAGGACAATACAAGCAAGCAAAAATCATAATAATAATTGGTGTTCCAAACTCAGGTTTGCAGTTAGCCTCCGGATATGGTAGCGCTTGTTATTTAGCCACAACACGCAAACACACACACACACACACACACACACAGACTTTCACTGCTCTAATAGGATTTCTCATTTTGCATTCAAGAAAAACATACACAATCATGAAAGGATGGAATTAGCATTTAGTTTGTACCTTATGTACCTTACACAAACACACAAACACACACACACACACACACACACACACACACACCAGCTCCTAATTGTGTTTCTCTGGTCAATGTCAGCATTAAAGAAAGTGTGCAGAGGGGAAAAAATGTCCTCAATGGCCTTGTCCATGCCAAAGGAAGTTGAAGATGAGCCAGGACATGTCTGAAACGCGCTGCTTTCTTTTCTGCGCTAATAAAGGAATATTAAAGCTCGTTGGAACGAACTTAATTCAAATGGCATCGATAAGCTCCATAATTCATTCATTCATTCATTCATCTTCTATACCGCTTTATCCTAAGCTCCATAATATAATTTTTAATTAAAAAGGATATTGCACCCCTGAGGATTCACGGCGTCCCAGTTCGTATCCTGGGAGTGTATTCCCAGTTCGTATCCTGGGATCATCCAACAAAACCGCACGGTTGACGGGATCGCACAAATGCCAACACTGCAGTATCCGAGCGTTCTTCTGCTGACGTGGCCGGTCAGCTTCAAGCTTTGATGTGTTGAAACGTTTTTTTCTCATCACGGCTGTACGGAGTTTTTGAGTCATCGTAGCCTTCCAGTCTAGTGCCCCCGACTGGCTGACTGGAGCATTGCAGGTGTCCCTCTTCAGATTTTATGAAAATAAAAAACATCAAACACACACACACACACAGTTTAGTGTTGTAGCTGCGACAGTTTACATGCAGCCTGCATTTTAAAGGTCACGAACAGTTATTTTGTAAAAAAATATATATATATTGTGTTTTTTATGGAGCAGG
This sequence comes from Platyallabes tihoni, assembly GCA_030068045.1. Taxonomy (NCBI): domain Eukaryota; kingdom Metazoa; phylum Chordata; class Actinopteri; order Siluriformes; family Clariidae; genus Platyallabes; species Platyallabes tihoni. Next base: position 31,351,671 of record JAQQZS010000001.1, read on the forward strand.
AGTTTTTGCTTTGTAGGCGGACCATGAAGGAAATGACAATGAAATGAAAACAGAACGAGATGAAAAGGCAAAGACAGAGGACAACAAACACATACGCACGCACGCACACACACACACACACACACACACACACACACACACACACACATTTCTTTCTAGTTCTGTTCTTTTACCAGATTGTTCTTATTTTTTCCCTATATTTCATAAAATGTGTCTTATTTCATGTCTTCCTTCATGTCTCCCTTTCCTTTTTCCTTGTTTCTTTATTTTTTTGTATTTACATTTATTTTTTTCTCTTGTGATTTTTCTCAGTTTCTATTTTCTTTCTTTTTTTTTCTTGATTTTCTGATATTTTTGCTTTTCCTGCCTTCCTTCCTTTAATTCCTTCCTTCATTCTTTCTGTCATACTTTTCTGACATATTTGCTTTCTTTCTTATGTATTTTTGCTTTCATGATTTTCTGATGTGCTGTATTGTCTTTCTCTATTTATTTCTTTATTATTTTCTGATGCGTTTTCTTTGTTCCTTGATTTCATGTTTAATTTTGTTTTGACTTCATATTTCTTTTAAATATTTTTCCTCTTGTGAAGTTTTAAAGTCTCTATTCATTTTCTTTCAAGCAGGAAATTACCATTATCACACCAAAGTCAATCCTTTACCTATAACATCAGGTCCTGAAGCATTTTGTTCCTCTTACATCACAGCAATTCACTAAACAACAAGTGGTACTTTTTGTCCACCTAGAGTTACATCAGCTGTTCGCTTCGGTACGTAATCATCACGTTTCTGAGAAACCCCAAAGCGATGCCAGAGAAGCTGCAGCTGGACCGCTAATGTCAATAGCACACATTCTTTAATCTGTTTCTGTGAATGAGCCGTTACTATAGAAACACCAGTGTGCTAATAGAAACCTGTAACACCGTTAACAGTCTGGCTAGCTCCCGCTGCTCATGTCCGTGTTGATGCTAGCGAGACGATCTCACGCTGTAAAAAAGGAAGGTGCTTGATTGCCTGCTGAACAGAAAAAAGAAGCCAATTATTCTCAGCAGGAGCACTTCACCAGAATAAAAAAAATTTCAAGGCAGGCGTTTTTCTTTTTTCAGACGAGGATAATGTGGCCCTCATGCGGGTCTTCACGCGTCGTAACGCTAGCATGTCACGTCTGCCGCGGCTCATTTTGTGTGAAAATAACAAGGCGACAGTATTAAAGTGACTCATACTGAGAAAGGACGCACATCCGGCCGAGCGACGGAGGATAAAAGCTTCTACGCAGCGCACCCGGAGTCTCACACCTGAACAACCATCCAGTACCTTCACACTAGAGTCAGACTTCAGCCTCCACTGCCGAGACCTGTCGCTCTTTCTCATTTTATCTCTCGAGCCATCTTTTATTACCTCTGCCCTTACTTCTCTATTTCTCTATTAGCTCTCTCTCTGTCCCAGATTTAACTTGACTTTGGCTCCATTTTTTACTTTTGCCTCTTTCTCTCACTCTATCACTCCACTTTACATTCTTCTGTTACTTACTTTCTTTCTTCTCATTCATCCATCTTAAGCCCATTTTCTGCTCTTGCCCTTCTGCTCTTACTTTACAGTACCTTTTTTCCTTTCTACCATTTCTCGAATCATTTCTTTTCTTGTTTAGCCTGTCCATCGCTTCCTTCCTTCCTTTCTTTCTTTCTTTCCTCCTTTCTTTCCTCTTTTTGCCAGCACACCCATTTTCTTTCTTTCCTTTTTTCTCTATGATTCTCCATTTTTTTTTTCTGTTTCTTACTTTCTCTTACTTTCTTTCTTTCTCGATTATTCTAATATTATTGTTTGTTTCTTTCTTTTGCTACAATTTTCTGATTTCCTTCCTTCCTTTCTTTCTTTCTTTCTTTCTTTCTTTTTTCATGGTCTGATATTTCTTTTTTCCTTTCTTGCATTTTTGGTCTTCTGATTTTTTTTGTTTACTTTCTGATTTTCTTTCTTCTGTCCGTTCTTTCTTTATGTTTCTCACAATTTTCTTTACAATTTTAAAACGCCTTCCTTTCCTTCACTGTTCTCCCTTTCTGAAACAGTTTTTTTTGCTGATGGTTTGAATGAATTCTCACATTTCTTATTTATGGGTTTTTAGATTAAATAAAACAAGATTTTCCATTTTGTACAAGACAAATAGAAAAACTGCATTCTATCTTTTCTGGCTCACAATAATTATATATCCTTTCTCATTTATTTCTCTCTCTTCCTCTCTCTCTCTCTCTACCTCTCTGTCTCTCTCCCCACCTCTGTTTATTTCTTGCCTGATTGCTGTTTCCCTGTTTTTCCTCTTACTCCTGCACAACACTAATATCTGTTGCTTGAGCAATTCAGGCAGGGGAGAGGGGTGTGTAATGAGCTTTTATAAAAATAAATAAATAAATAAATAAATAAGAAGGAAATACCAGTTTCACTTTAGGATTATAACCAGAGGTGACAAACGCTGTACACATCAACACCTTATCTATTATTTATCTGTCATTAAGGCGTCTTGTACATGGTGTTGAGTCCTTTTCACACCGATTACCATAAACACAGGTATACACAGCCGGAGTGACAGGGGCTTTTTATTCATCCTGATGGAAATCCCTTTAACTTGTTTCTCTGTCATTTCCATTTTAAAAAACCAGAACGAGTCTGGAGCATTTCATTTTCGTCGCATCATTCAGGAGAGGAGCGGATCTGACGAGCCTGATGCATTTCCTGCAATCAGACATGACAGGAAAACGTGATAAAATAGCTTCAGACGAATTCTGCGTCATTTTAGATCAGACACAAGGAGATGGGGAGAAAAGCAGAGACCCTTTTTATGTCATTAGGCTCAACAGAAGATTTTGGAGCTGGGTAAGAACATGGACAAATGCAAGCCTGTTGCAGGGGTTTTGGACTCTTTTGGGCACTTTTACATACAGTACAATCTGCTCCTATACAGTAGATGTCTGTTTCCACTGGGAGATGGGGCGCCAATACTTTAAAACATAAAAAAAAATCATCCTGTTATTCACTGTGAGTTTTGAGTAAACTGGTTAAAGATGTAAATTCTGAAGGGTCTATGATGCGCTAGCGTTTATTACCTCGCTAATCAATAAGCTAGCAAGTGGCATTACTCCGAGTAGTGCATTACCTCATTAGTGAACTCTACATAAGCTAAGTTAACCAGTTAGTGCCATACCTAGTATGTGGATACTAAGACAAACTTCTAACCAGGTTTTTTACTTTTTTAAATTGCTTCCTATCTTGGTTTGCTTTTCTTCATTTATTCTTTTGCTTTCTTTTTTAGTTTTGCACCATGTATTTCTTTCTATGTTCTTTCATTTATCAAGATTTTTCTCATATTACTTCTATATTTTCCCTGTTTTTTATTTATTTTCTTACTTCCTGTCTTTCTTTTTCTTTCATGCATTTTCTGATAATTACATTTGTTCATTTATTTGTTTATTTATTGTTGTTCTTTGTTTCTTTTATTCCATTTTACTATTTCCTTTATTTTTTCCCATATTCCTTTCTCACAAATTTCTGATAGATTTTCTCCTTCTTTCTTTCTATTTACTTTCTTTCTTTCATTTTTTTTCTTTTGTCCTGATTACTATTATTATTATTATTATTATTATTATTGTTGTTGTTGTTGTTAAACTTCTGACATTTTTCAAATGTTTCATTTCTCACTTATTTCATGTCTTCCTTCATTTTTTCTTTCGTCTTGTATTTTCTGATGTAATCTAATTTTTTAGTTAATTCTTCAAAATGTTCTCATAACTATAAACTCTTAATTGCTTGCAATTAAGTCAATATTCAATATTGCAATGCACTGGTTTCTTCTTGTAGAATATAATCACTGTAAGTGTTCCCCAAACAAGAGTTATAAAGAAAGAAAGTTGTACAGTACCTTGTGCCTGATGTAAAGTGCAGAATAATAAAGGATGTCCAGTGCATCTTACCTTCCTGTGTCCTGGCCCTCAGGTGAAGGAGGCAGCGGAACAGCCCCAGATGGCGTTTAGCGTCCGTCATGCAGCCGTGTCGTTCCAGCCCGAGGGCGAGACTTGGCGTGAGCAGAAGGAGCGCCGTGCCGCGCTGATGGTGGGAATCCTGATCGGCGTCTTCGTGCTCTGCTGGATCCCGTTCTTCCTGGCCGAGCTTATCATCCCACTGTGCTCCTGCGACATTCCACCCATCTGGAAGAGCGTCTTCCTCTGGCTCGGATACTCCAACTCCTTCTTCAACCCACTCATCTACACCGCCTTCAACAAAAACTATAACAGCGCCTTCAGGAACCTATTCAGCAGGCAGCGCTGAGAAATAATCCACGTGAGCTAGTCAGCATCATGCTAACTGACAACGCTGCTCCGAGAAATAATACCATTTTGTAAAGTTCTACTCCAAGCTGTGTGCCCAAGAACTACAGCGGCACCTTTAGCACTAATGAAAGCAAATGACAACCAATTAGCCTTGTGCATCATCACTCTGGGCTGCTTTGCTTCAAGAACCTATTCAACCAGCAATGCCGGCAAATCTAACCAGAAATTAGCATCATGCTAACCGAACAAAGGCATAACCCATGGCACTGTTTGCTAAATAACGCTATGTTTATATCTTGAGAGAGAAACCTTTTCAGCTGGAAGTCAGTTACTACTAATTCACATCATGTTAACTGTACAAATAATAAAATTGTTATATATCGTATTTCTTGGATAAATATTGCTAATTAATCTTCTTGACACTGTTTATCCATACAGCCATGAACTTAACAGGACCTTCAGGGAGCTCTTCACTACACAGTCAAGTATCAGAAGCTAAGAACTAGCAATTAGCATCATGCTAATTGCCATGTTTTAATCCATTTAATCCAAAATTACTTTAACAAGAAAAATTGCCCCTTTTATAATCTCTGACATCAAATTGATTATTTGTTTTGCTAATTTATACCATATGTTCATCATGCTAACTGATAGCTGAATGCTACATTATGATATATCCTTAAAACATCTTACAACATTGCTAATATCCACAGAAAAATCAGGAACCTTTTTTTGGGAACTGAGACTAGCTAATAACCAGCAGTGAGCGACATGCTAATTTACATTACAGACCTGTTTTGCTAAGTAATAGGCTATATTTACATCAGTAAATTTGTCGCGGCGGCGCGGTTGTGTAGTGGTTAGCACTGTCGCCTTGCACCTTCAGGGTCCGGGTTCGATTCCCGTCTCTGTGTGCGTGGAGTTTGCATGTTCTCCCTGTGCTTGGTGGCTTTCCTCCGGGTACTCCGGTTTCCTCCCACAGTCCAAAGATATGCAGGTTAGGCTAATTGTCGTTCCCAAATTGACC
>JAQQZS010000001.1:31388653-31406511 GCA_030068045.1 Platyallabes tihoni
CCAGAGCCTTGAGGAACTCCGGGCGGATCTCATCCACCCCCGGGGCCCCGCCACCAAGGAGCTTTTTGACCACCTCGGCGACCTCAGCCCCAGAGATTTCAACTTTTGTTTAATGTTATCTTATTTTTTGCCTACATGGAATTTACAGCTATCAAACATTTCACTAATCAGTTAATCATTAACTGTAAACACACACAAAAACACACGCATGTGCACACATGCGCACGCAAACACACACACACACACACACACACACACACACACACACACACATCCACATGCGCACATGAACACAGGAGATGAGTTGTGATTGGCCAGTTTCAAACAGAAGGTGCTCATGCTCATAGTCGATTGGCTGAAGATGCCGAGCCCACATCACTAGGATGAAGGATTTGTTTGTGTGGTCGGATTCTGTAGAAATTAATGTAGATGCAACTTAAGTAGTTATATTGCCAGATTTGTAATTTGTACCTTAAATGTATATGTTTAAATCAAACATATTCAAATCCCATAGCTACATTTTTTTAGCTAGCTTATAACTTAGTAGATCAATTTGCGTAACCTTAATTATGTACATATAGTCACTCAAATTTAAGTAGATTTTTTTTTTCATTTTAATATATATCAAATTTAAGTAGTTTTCTATATTTTAATCCTAGTAGATAGTTAAATTTTGGTAGTTAAGTTTTTAGCTTTTTTTAATCTAGCTTTAAATTTAAGCAGCTATACTTTCATTTTTGTAGCTACATATATTATTAGAGGCTCAAATTTAAGTAGCTATTTTTAAATAGGTATCTTTGTAACTAGCTTAAAATTGTTTTGCAAACAGTTATATTGATAGTGGATCAAATTTAAGTGAATATCATAATGAATACATATAGTAACTCAAATTTAAGCTATAATTATAATCTGTGAGCTACTTTTTTAACTTTGTAACTTACTTTGTAAATTTGTCTCCTCTATTTATCTTCATATCTATGAAGTAACTCACATTTAAGTAGCTATTTTAACATATAATTCATTTTGTTACAAGCTTAGCTGACTTTTTTTTTATTAAAAAAAAAAAATATATATATATATATATATATACTTAAAATTTTAATTATTTTGGTTTTAATAATTACCATTTTAAGTATTTTTTTTTATTTAAAAAAAAGTCTCTCACACACACGCACACAGACAAGTTGTTTATCTTTGATTATGTGCGACTTATCTTTAAATTATTAGCCACATTGACCACACACCCACTAGTAGCATCTAGTATAGCTACTAATTTATTTGAGGACAAAAGTCCACTTCAGCACTTCACAGCACAAAATATGCCAGTATTTACACAGGCTTACTTTATCATACCATGTACTGTACCAAAACAGCCCTCAGTCTAGTACCAGAGGTTCCAAATGGTTGGTTCTTGGTATCTGGCCAAAATCAATAGCAACAGGACTGAATATATTGTTTACACACATAAGACAAACACATGATGTGTTAAAGATGTTTATATTTAGGTGCTTTGCCTTGTATTATTTTTTTTATCACTGAAAATAAATATTTTCCATCAAGCTAAGTGCATCTAATTTTAGATGTATTATATCTGACTTCCATGACAATTCCTAGTCAGGCAGCAAAATGTCATTTTCACGGCAACTTTTTTAGGACTAAATCCTGTAAAACAGGATAAAATTGCTTCTTGATCATAATCCCCCTCCTGAAAAGATGGATTACGATGTTTTCCCACCACGCAGCTTTGCTAAGCGGCAGCAGAGGATGTAAGAACGTCAAATTCCCCACATGATGAGTCAATTTATTGCTTTAGCCGTTTTTATTATTTCATCACTTGCTGTTCATCTGGGATTCATTTGATGTGTCATAGCTTCCTGCTGCTTTGCCTATTCCAGCTTCACACTGAGAAAGAAATGTCTAAAGTAGAACCTGAACTGTTACAGCAAAGTGTGCCGATGATGAGGTGAGAGAGCATGACACACTAAAGAACTAAGTTCTATTTAAGTAGATCTGAAGCAAAAAAGAAAATCTCACTGCAGTTCTCAGAAGGCAGATGTTTGAATAGAAAAATGTATTCATTATATTATTGAAGATTGGATGATAATATGTACAGATTAATATACAGTGTGAGTACCGGTAAGCTCTGAGCACCATGAAGCTTAATCCACATCTCATATGGCTTATACAGTATACTAATACCAGTCAAAAACTTCAAATTTTATGTTTTTTCTTAATTTCTATTGTTTTCAACATTGTATATTAATCCTGCGGACGCTGAAATTATGACAGAACAAATATGTGGGCTCTCATCTGAGGTGCTGTAAACTGGTTTGGTTATTCTAATAAACTTATCCTCTGCAGCAGAGGTAGAGTTCTTGGTCTTCTTGTCCTAAGATGGAGCTTGTTCCACCGTGGTGTTTGAATGATTTGACAACTGCACTTGAAGATAGATTCAAAGCTATTTAGATTTTTTGGATTGACTGAACTTCATTTCTTAAAGTAATAATAGTTTCTTTTCTCTTTACTTAACTGAATGTTTCTTGCCATAATATGTATTTGTACTGTAGTTCTAGCTACTGACTCAACAAGACAACCGACGGTCTAAAGCATATTAAGGCAAGACATATCACAGGTTAACCCTTGACAAGGCAAACCTGTGAATTGAAAACCATTCCAGGTGACTACCTCGTGAATCTGATGGGACAATGCCATGAGTGTTCCAAAGCTGTTATCAAAGCTAAATGTAGCTCCTTTGGACAATCTAAAAATGTAAAACATATTCTGCAGTGTTTAACACATTTTGTTTACTAGATCATTCCAAACATGTTCTTTCACGGTTTGGATGTCTTCAGTATTGCACAACGTTGAAAATAATTAAAAACACTGAAGTAGAAGTTGTGTCCAAAATTTTTTAACTTTTAGAAAAGGGAAATTTTGTATGCAGATGATACTCACATGACCATGATTACGTTCAATGCCTTCAAGTCCTCTTGCCCCTTGTTATTATGATATATCATAATTTCCTGCAATTAAACAAAGATAAGGCAGAAGTTTTCCTATTGTGAATAAGCTTCAGAGAAAAGATATGTTCTTTTATCTTATCTGTTTATGTGACGGGCCTGTCGTTTCTGACAGTATTCAGTTAATAATGTTTTCAACGCAGTATAGGATCACCTAGGTAATATCATCAAGGTGTGTACATATTCTTCATACTTCTGATAATAATCATGCACATGCTCTTGCATCCACTATACTGATTTACTGGAATACCATATCTGGTGTTTTCAAGAATGTTATCACTTAAGTTCTTTAAAAGTGGACCATAATTATGGGTCACATCCTCCTACATCCATTGACTGACCATCCATGGTCCTTGTGAATTGATGTTAAGGTATTTATGGTCCCTATGTACCTCACTCTGGATGTAAGCTATAAATGTAACTTCTGAGATATTAATTTGTCAGTCTGAAACTTTTATTGGTTTGTTTTTGCTGGATTTTCATAGCTTGTAGCTATTTTCTCTGAAGATAAGACCATACATCTCCACTTGGCATTATCATCATAAACGCTTTTGTGAGGGAACTATAATATGATGTTATGTCACCTCAGCAACACAAAATGTTAAATACACTTTCCGCTTTCATGGCATCTATATTTATGATTATGGTTTTCATCATCTCATAAGCTTACCAATATGAATAATCCTCCACTGCCTTAATGTTTGTTTCAGACATGCAAAATTGGAAGAATTTGTCAAGAAAGATTTTTCATTGTTGGCCAAGGATGTTTTTGCTCTACCATGTCCCCTAGTGAATATAGAAGAAAGGCCAGACTCTATTGAACCTGATGTGAAGTTTATGGTTATTTAAAGAACCAATCTTTACAACTGTGGTGAGCGACAAAGCATCCCAAAGAGGAGAAGTCCAAATCAGGTTCCACTCCTGTCAGCCAAGAACAGGAATCTGAAGTTGTACAGGTGAAATTTCCTATTAAAGTGACTGACAAGTGTATATCTTTAATACTGGATTTATTATGTAATCCAGTAACTTCAGCTTCCAAACTGGCCACTTTGTCATAATAATCATCGTTTTACTCAAGTCATGTGACGATCAGCGCTGTTTTTCACTGGAGTTGAAAAAAATGGGGGAAAGAAAAAAAGGGGTTGAGGAAGCATTGAAGGAAGGGCCTTAGGGAGTTTCATATCTGACTCGGTCCCTCACTTTAAATGCAGCTTATCTCTCACACACACATGGACCAAATAGAACTGAATTTCGAATTACTTATACACTTACTAGCTTTAAATTGAACCAGATGAGAAGGGGAAAAAAACAACCGTCCGGTGTGTCCGGGAAAATAAAAAGCAACTGCATTTCTCTTGGGTGTAAATGATTGAAGGAGTAAAGGTGAGAAAATAGGGGCACGTTTTCGTATTCCTGGGTGAAGAGCTTTATCATGGCTAGCTTGAGTTTCCCATGACATATTAAAAAAAAAGTAATTCTGCATGCTGAAATGTGGACTCCCCGAGGGAACGTTCCTGTTTCACTTGGGGAAGTGCTTGGCAGATAAAGGAATAAATTGGACAGAAATGAAATTTACCCAGTGGTCTCTTTTTATATCATAAATATGTTAGATGGATGAACTTTGTGCTGGAGCTCCACCTGATATCATCTTCCACTACATAAATCCAATTCGAACACATTATAATTATTCACTGATTCGATGAGGTGGTGGTGATGATTGACCTTGCAACCATTTCATAACCTTATAAAGCTGAGTATCATTATTTTAGCTAGTCATTTTTAAGACATGCAGTTAAATGAAATCCTTGATAATCAGAAATAGAACTGGCCACAAGCTTACTTATTGGTCTTTACCCATGTTTCAAAGTGAAGTCATTTTTCATCAACTCAAGCATAAAGATATATACTGAGATATGCTAGCTGCAGGTTTAACTGAGATTAGTTATGTAAATTTGCTAGCTAGGTTTTTTCCTAATGCCACAAAAAGGGTGGTGGTATTATTATTAGTAGTATTATTAGTAGTATTATTATTGTTGTTGTTGTTGTTGTTATTATTATTATTAGTATTATTATTATTATTAGTAGTAGTAGTAGTAGTAGTATTAATAATAATAATAATAATAATAATAATAAATATTCTTGTTTGGGTTGTTAATTTATTATAGTATTTTAACTAATTGTGAAACAGTACCAGTACATTTCCCATAGTAAAGTTTTTTGTATTTGGATACAATGTTATTGAGGGTTTGGCCAAATATGTTTGTCTGGATTCAAAATTCAAAGAACTTTATTAATCCCAGAGGGAAATTGCTTAAAGCTGTGAGAAGTTCCTGTTTAGATTTCCTTCCCCAAAAATGCAAGGCTGTAGTTTACATTCTGAGGAACAGCTGAAGATTTTCTCTCAGTTTGCATCAGAAGAAACACTGAGACTTCACTGGATCAGGAATAACTATAACAACATCTCTTAAACCCTAACATCTCTTAAAGAGGACCTATTATATAAAATTATTTTTTGGTCATGTTTACAGGTTCGGATGGATTGCCATTCTCCACAAACACACTACAATAAAAAATAAAAACATACCTGGAGTGCAGTTCTTTTTCATTTTTTGTATTGGGCTTAAACAAGCAAAGCAAATTTCTCCTGTTATGACCTCATTTGCTAGGAGACCATCATCTGATTCTATGCTCAGCTCCACCCAGCTCTGCTATTCCCTCTGGATCATTTTCAAGAGCTACAGTAAATAGCTGCTAACATTGCAGTTTCCGCTTCCACTGTACCATGAAGACGGTCCTGGATTGGCTGATGCAGACAGCAATTCCCTAAAGACCTATGACTGCAGTCACTTAATAGTTCAGGGCCGAAATTCCTACAGTTTTATACCTGGGTTTTCAATAACAAACTGGACTCCATATTAACTTAACCATATTTCCCGTTATACTGAACTTCCAGCCGTCAATCAATCCTTGCTATCTGTTATCACCCAGATGAGGATGGGTTCCCTGTTGAGTCTGGTTCCTCTCAAGGTTTCTTCATATTGCCATCTTATGGAGTTTTCCTTGTCAACGTCACCCTCTGCTTACTCATCAGGAACTATCTAATCATTTAGATTTATACATATTTTCTAAAGATTACATATTCATTTCCCTATTTTTTTTATTCTGCAAATCTGCAACTATGACCGTGTGTATCTCAGAGTCTCACTTAAAATCTTTTGCTTTTGGGAGTATAACAATAAAATATCAAATATATGTTTTTTATATTTGGATAATATTTTATTTTACATTAGATAATGTTTTATTAACATATCTCTGTTTTTAATTATTATTGCATTTTGTATTATTATTATTAATAGTAGTAATAGAAGTGGTAATGGGGATGATTATAATTGTAATGGGATTAGTAGTTGAAGTAATGGTTTTGTGCCACCATAACATTACTTGTTGTGCCTTTGAAAATAATATATTTAAATATAATATTAAATATGAATTACAACTAATATAAATATAATAATATATACTACTAACATCAATATCATATTTAATATTAGATTTGACTGGAAATTTTTCTGCCTCAGTTTTAGTGCCCTCGTTCAACCTTCTTCGTTGGAACATGATTATGAGATAATCACACCCAGTGACCGTCTCACTCTGAGTCAAGGTGAAGTGTAAAGGTAGCAATAGTCTTTGGAAAAGTATCACTGTGGGCTCAGCAACATCCGCCAATCAGCTGTGATCGTGAACACCTTGTGCTTGATGTGGCCAATCACAGCTTGTCTCCTGAGTGGGCGTGAGCTGGTTGTGGCTGGAATTTTTAAAAAATAAAGTCCCCATAAAAAATAAAGCAGGGAACACTGTGTGAATGAACTGAATGATGCACAAAGTTAAACTTTAACTGCTTATCAAATGTTGATGATGAGTCACACATGTTCTGCACGTCCTAGTAGCTCTTTATTTTTTATTTTTTTTTAGTTTTGCATTGGTGCTAAAGTGCACATTTCCTTTGAACATCATGCTAACTCTAGGCCAAGATCAGCACAAACCCATTTAGAAGAATACGAAGTTGTCCATTTCTCTCATGTAAGCATTTATTTGCATAATGCAAAGTTGTTGCTACTAGCACTCTCTGAAACTTGTCATGATATCTAACTTTTACTGCACATAATTCTAGGAGCTGGCATCAAATTACCGGATGACCATGATGACGAAGGATTCCATTCAGTTATATTTTTAGTACCAAGCTGTTGAGTCAGACATAAAGATCTGCTTGAAATATACTGTGAGACTTTCCAGACTAGAGTGAACTTTCTGTGCAGAATAAAGTAAAATCACACTTCCTTCTCAGGATAGAATTAAAATTAGCACTTAGCAACTTATTCTAGGTTTCTGGGCCACAGTGGAAGGAAAGTGGAGAAAGAAGAGAAAGAGGATGTGCATTTTGGTAGAAAACATACATTCTATTCTATGGTTAGATTGTGTGTTGTTTTGGGATCCAACCTAAGTGCATTAAAATCTAATGATAAAAGACTTTGAACAGTGGTGATCAATAAGCAGTTAATAGGATAAATGGTGACTAGTGATGTATATAAAAGGAAAAATGGTACCAATAAGTAATTGGCCATTTGGAACAATGGTGATCAGTGAATGGTGGATATGATCGATGCTGATCAGTCATGTGAATTAGTGATTAGTCATTAGAATCACAGTCAGTTGTCTATAGTCTTTCGGTTGCTCTCAACATGGCACAGGTTTTACACCGGATGCCCTTCCTGACGCAGCCCTCATATTTTGCATCCTGGGGTTTGAACCTTCGACATGGCAAGTGTGAAACCTAATACAGAGCCAACAATAGAAGAATCACAGTCAATGATTAGTCATTTTGGAACACGTGATTAGTGATCATTCATTTGGAACAAGTGCAATTAGTCATTTGAAAGAATCATGAACTGTGATTATTCATTTTGGAACAATTGTGATCAATGATTGATTGTTGAAAACAGTGGTAATTAGTGAGAGTTTTTGACAGGTGAAGAGTCGACTGTGCCTGTTTCCTTAATTCGTATAGCTATCTAGCTGTTTATGTTCCAATTCAACCCCTGAGTTTAATGCTAGGTAAATACCTACATTTAATAAAATGTTTTTAACATTTTATTTGAAATGACTAACTATAATCAACCAGACTGTTTATGATTAACTAAGGTACTTTAAATTATACCCTTTTGCTGTAATGCCAGATGGATTATTTAATCCCCCAACAATTTATGCTAGCTAGTAGCCTTTCACCTTAGAAAAAAGAACACACTGTACTGTAGAGACCTATAGCAATTATGGGTAGCTCGCTCACTAACTGTGGCAGCAGTAGTCACCAGTGGCTTGGTAGAAAAAGAACTTGAACTCAATTTCAAGGTTAAATTTTTATTTTAGTGATCATTTACTTTGGAACCACAGCTACATAGTTCAAGATGTTTTTAATAAATTCATAAGTTAATTACAGAAAGGAAAGTGCACAAGGGCTTATTTTAGGAAGGATATTTGCATAAGCATCAGGATTGATTCTTATTAGTTTCATCCAAACTGACATTTTATTAATCTTGTCGCAATGACTTAATTATGGTCCTTGTCTTCTGTTGGCTCACTTCATCATAAATGAAAAAATTATGAATGAGAGGCAGTGACTGAGGCTGTGTCCTACTTTTCAGTGTAAATGAAAACCTACTAGTGTGTTATCTACTACTTTGTTATGCAAGATGTATCGACGCACAAAATTTATTTATTTAACCGTATTGATCCAGGTGAATGGCCTTACGAGTAAAAAAAAATTACTCAGCTGTTCCAAGTGTTATGGTAACCTATAAAGAGTGTGTGTTTGTTACGAAAAAGCTGGTCAGGAGAGGAAGGAGAGAACACAATGGATCTTGCATTGTCAGCTGAAATCAACTAAACTGCTGATTATCATGAGCGAGAAAAAGACACAATATTGAGCAACATGCTAATTTCTGTGTAGATAATCACACACATTGTCATGTGTTAAAAGCACTTTACAATCACTACAAAAAAAAAGCTAATTAATTAAAAAAAATTGGAATGGTCATTTTGATTATGAGAAAAATAATACTCCTTGTATATTCAAATGTGAAATAAAATTACCTTTTCCTGTTTTTTTTTCTAACTGTTCAATATACAGTATATACTGCCAGAAAATGTTGTTTAAGTTGCTTTGTCTAACGTCCAGATTAAATGCCTAAATGGACAAAAAAAAAAAAAAAAAAACACCACAGGGTTGACATGACCGCACAGGTTACATCAACGTCACATTCTGTGATAACGCTGAACCTAGCACAGCGTTATCACAGAGTAGGGAAACTTTGTCTACATGGCTTTGCACACAAAGGTCTGAGCACTGAGTGAGAAAACAGGGCCTTCCACATAGACATAGACGATTCTTTACTGTACATCCACAATATAATCATATATAAGACTACATACTACAATGAGGTATAAATCCTTACAGAATCTAATGAAAAGCCTTCTCAGAGGAGTTTTGCAACGAGATGTTCAGTAGTCAGGTGTCAACATACTTTTTGCCATATATTGTATAAACAAACAGACTCCAAAGCTGACTCTTAAATTGCTTCTATGTGCGTTCAGGTCAAAGCGGGACTTTTGATTGCACAGAATAACAGGACAGAGTAAAAACTTGCTTTAGTTCTCTACACAATCCCCTGCTATACTAATGTACTAGTTTTCTCAGTACACTGTAGCCATGATCATACTGCCTGTCTGATTCATATCTAAAACGCTGGCCTCCCAGGAACCGTTTGAGTCACCACTGCCCCCTCACACAATACATACAATTTGGGAAGGCCAATCAGCATATCTTTGACACAGACACAAGGAACCATGGAGGTGCAAGGCGACTGGGCTAGCCACGTACTTCTGCATTAATAAATAAAAACTTTTTTCAACACAGTATACTTTACGTTTAAACGTTTTCCGTCACACCTCATGCACCAGCTCTACTTTACACCCCACACAACACAAACCTATCACATTTGGGAGCACACTGACGTACGAATAGCGACTCGGAGACTGTTTTTGGTGCATGTATATACATAGTGTACGTGACAGATAAAGTGTGCATGAGAGGACAATTTGTCACGGGAGGTTAGGCGAGGTAAAGCTATCTGAGATAAAGTTTCTGTTCTGAACGCTGTAGGAAGGAAGGAGGGGTGGCGTGTGGTGACGTCGTATGAGCTGCTGCCTTCTGATTGGTCCTGTGCGACTCACCAGACATCAGCGCGCGCTCAAGAGCTTCTCGCCGTGTTGCCAGATTGAGGACAAATCCTTCAATATTTGCTAAGAAGTTGTTAAGAAAAATATGGATTTTATTTTTATTATTCTATTTATTTTATCTTTTTATATTATACCTGAGATTGTCACATGTTTTCATAAGGTAACACCAAGTAATGTGAATCGATTTTAATTAGAGCTTCGATGAGAGGATAAGGGGTAGGACTGGCAACCTCGACTTTGATTCATGTTATGAGGGGTCTGAGCGGTGGGAAGGCAAACATTTGAGAAGATGATGATGTGAGCACATGGGGGAGGAAATAAATCAGCTGGATCTCCATTGAGTGGCTTTATAAGGTGCAAACGTGCAAAGAAGTGGAGTTTATCGCTATTTGTTTTCATTTGTGGACAGAAGGAAAACACAGCTCGTGATCAAGGTACGCGTCTTGAAACTTTGTTTCGTTTTATATTAACTTATCTTAATAATCATGTCTTTATAATAATAAGACTTTTAAATGTCTGTCTGTTTAGTGCCAAATGCCGAGACTAGAGGAGCGCTGTTGGAGCTGCAGCGTTATAAAAGCGAAAGATTTGACAGATCTGTGTCTCTGGATGGCGTCTAAATTCGGGGAGATGATGACCACGATCACGTCTGTGCTCTCCCAGGTCCGCTCTGCTCATTTAATCCGCCGTGGACTCGTCCTGTTTGCGGTCGGCGTCATTTTAGCACTGGTGCTTTATTTCCTGCAAATCCAGCGGAAAGATGCGCTTTTCCCCGATGAAGTGCTGGACACTTTGTTTTCCTCGGCATGGTGGATTCCTCTCTGCTGTGGAACAGCTGCCGGTCAGTTTCATTTAACTTCCAGCATTTATTAATTACATGGGTCGTGTTTGTTTTTTATTTGTAATGCTTAACTTGGGGGAAATAATAATAATTTTAAAAAGTATAAAGTGAAAGAAGCAGCTGCATCACAGTGCACGTGAGCTGCTCTGTGATTGGCTCGTCGGAAAACGGGTGAGCGGCGCAAAAGCACGCTATTGGTTGACGCCTCGAACACGCCATTTAACGACAAAGAACAACACGGAAGTGGCGAGAAGTGATACGTCAGTCGGACACGCCCACATACTACTTACCTCAGGAAGGGTTTGAGGACAAAAGAGAATTGTATCTCTCAAACTAAGCAGATAAAAATTTGATAACTAAAAGAAACATATTTTTTTTACATACTGTTTAGTATAAAAGGGGAATCTTTAAAAATAGTCATATGTATAAAGTTATATAAATGTTCAAGTTTTGACACTTTCATCGCCTTCAAGCCATTTTAATAAAGACTTTTTTCTCCAAACAAAATATTCAACTTAATCTTCACGTATATATTTATTTATGACTTAAATATATATTCTTATGTGTAGTTTCTGATTATAAAATGAAAATATTTCCCCAAAAGTGGCATGAACAAAGTACAGACTTGGCTTAGGATGCATAAACTTTTGGTTAGTAGTAATTATTTAGTTTTTTTCCCCCTTAGTTAAAGCCTGATAAAACACCCTTTATACCCAAGTGTATGACTTTTTTTTTTTTTTGGCACAAATTTGATTATAATTGGAACATTAAATAATACGTAATAACAGGATAACAAGTTGCGATAATACAGTCAGACAAAACAAACGATAAAAGGTGGACAATCATGACAAACTTAATCAAGTTAACAAGTCAAAAATCATTTAATTTCATAATCATAATCGTGGAGCATAACTAATTTTAGAAAATTAACTTTGTTTGAATTATAAAAAATAATGATGTCATAACACTTGATTATGGTTTATTTGTTCTATTTTGTTTTGGTCTCTTCGCATTGACCATGAAAATAAACGGCATTTAGATTTTTATCTCAGTATATAGTGTATTGTGGGATTAATAAAAACATTGCTAGCTAAAACAGGTCAGAAAGTTGAAGTGATTTGATTCGATGAGATCATTGTTAAGCACTTGTGAAACACTAGTTGTTGTTGTTGTTTTGTTTTTTTTTTTTTAGTTCTTCCTCCATGGGTTGTTTACCTCGTAAGTAAATAGACTTTTAAATAAACAGCTGATAAACATTATGAATAGAACAGCTGAGTGGTTTACCTACAATGTTACTGGCTGCCAAATATCCTAAAGCCGCTGTAGCACTGATTAGCTTCTAAGCTTTGTTAGCAGCATTATGGTTTTGAATGAACTGCATGCACGTGTACACGTGGGCAATCGATTGCAGGGTTGCCAGGTCCTTTCAGGGAAGTAAGTACTGGGTGCTCAAAAACATTCTTTTTGATCTTGTTGTGTTTTGCAGCCGTGGTCGGTTTGCTGTATCCATATCTGGACAGCCATCTCGGAAAGCCACACAAGTTTAAGCGCGAGTGGGCGAGCGTCATGCGCTGCATCGCCGTCTTCGTCGGCATCAACCACGCCAGTGCTGTATCCTTACCAAACCCCGCCCACTGCACACACACACTAATTTTAATCATTAATTAATATTACAAAAGTTTTTTTCCTTTTTTTTTTTTTTTCAAATGGCAACTACAAAGTTTTTTTCCTTGTAGCCTCTTTTTTACCCAAAACAATAATTTCATTTTTTTTCATTATTTTGAGTCATATCCATTTTTTTATTTTTTAGCAACTTTTTTTTATTTATTTAGTTTTTTTGCTGCTTTCCCAAAGTTTCTTTCTTTTCTTTACAAATTAATCAATTTTTCCTTTTTTTTTTTTTTTTTACTTCTATTACGTTTTTACATTATTTTTGTTTCTGTTTGTTTTCTCACTCTTAATGGATGAATTAAAAATAAATATAATTTTTGTCTACAGATTTTCCTTCATATTCAAAACTTAAATTAAATTTAAAATTTTATTTTTAAAAATGTTTTAAATAAAATTTTCCTCCTTTCATGGCCACTTGTCCTTAACTCGGTGCTGTTTCTCAGAAGCTGGACTTTGTGAATAACGTGCAGCTCTGTCTCACGCTGGCCGCTCTGTCTCTGGGTCTGTGGTGGACGTTCGATCGCTCCAGGAGTGGATTCGGTTTGGGCCTCACTACAGCGTTTTTCGCTACGCTCATCACACAGCTGTTAGTTTACAACGGCATCTACCAGTACGTCATCATCATAAATCTCAGGATAAATCATAATAAGCATAATTCTCATGCTTACTTAAGTTGCATGTAGCTAGCTTTATAATTAGCGTTAAACTGTATGTCTGGTTTCTTTGTCAGGTTTCCATCTCCACAGCTGGGCTACGTTCGTTCCTGGCTGCCCTGCATCTTCTTCTCAGGAGGAGTGACGGTGGGGAACATCGGCCGGCAGCTGGCCATGGTTAGACTCCTTTTTAATCTTGCTATACTGTGTCATTATATTATTATTTTTCTTAAATTGGAAATGATTCTTTTCTATAAAACTAGCTCCTACTGAATTCCCAGAGCTGCTTACTGAACTCTGAAAGTCTAAAAATGCTAAACAGAAAGTTCTAAGCTTCTACTTATTAGTTACATTAGCCTTGTAGCTCCAGTGCAAAATTTCTCCAGCAATCATGTCTCAGATGATCGAGGATTACCAAGGATTGTTTTTGTAACAATTTTATGAACCAAGATTTAGACTCTATTAAAGCAGCTAGTTCTGCTTTAGGAGCTGTTTCTGTAGCCCTGTATGATCGTAATCTTGCCACCCAAGGCTAACTGATATCGCAAACGACCTTCTGACGTGTTCCTCCTCTTGTCTTCAGGCAAGAATGGAGAAAATCTGCTTTAAACAAAATGACTGACTTTTCATTAAAAAAAAAGTTAAATCACTAGTCATCTCAGCTTTATTGCTAATACGATGATTAAATCATAAGTCATAATGAAATGTCTCATGTTTTCTTTCTCTTGTTTGATGCTTCAGGTTGCGAATGAGAAACCTCACAACGACTAGAGAGCAGCACGGCCTGACCCTGAGCACCACAGCGTGGAGGGACGAGACGCTTCCCGTCGCCTTCCGCCCACTCCACATCTCTTGTTCGTGTTAATTATAGAAAAGGCAAGCCGGACCGGGTGTGTCCTGAGGACACAAGGCTTCAAAACGAACAGAACAGAACTCCTCGTCCATGTTGACGTCACCACTCTAGTGTTGCTGATGGCATGAGAGACCATTATGGGGTTAACTTCCTGTCAGAAAGTAACTGTACACGAGTGCAGCTGGTTATTTTAGAAATCCCAAATCCAGAGTCGATTTTGGTAAAAACCCTCCTCAACATCCCAGTAATATAGGTCTCCCTGGCTCCATCCCTCATCACTCTAGTGGTATCGATGTGACTCCTCCCCACTCATCTCTCTTGGGCCATCTCCCTGGCTCCGCCCCTCATCAACCTAGTGGTATCGATGTGGCTCCTCCCCGCTCATCTCTCTTGAGCCATCCACCTGGCTCCGCCCCCTCACCATCCTAGTATTATCAAACGCCTCCTATCTCTCTTGGCTCCGCCCTTTAACACGTTAAAATCAGGAGTTTTCACTCTAAAAGTTAATTGCTATTTGTAAATCGGAGGTTTCACCTCTCGTTACGTGACTAATGGATTTGTGATCTCTCTAAAATCATGACCTCGTCTTGCGCAGTTACTTTGTGAAAGAACTCCATAGAGTTATGTAGCACAACTGATTCAGTTGTTCATTTATACAGTGTGGTAGCCTCATTAAGTGTGTGTGATTTAGTCTCTCTGAATGAATCTGAAGCAGAGATGATTGCATTAACTGTGTGTGTGTGTGTGTGTGTGTGTGTGTGTGTGTGTGTGTGTGAGTGAGAGTTTGAAGAAGGAAACAAATTATCGTAGCCAAATATATGCTTCATGGTTTGGATTTTTCATCCTGTGCTGGAAAATGACGCTAAACGAAAAGGGAAGAGTTTCAAGGCTGCACACAAAAAGCAAAAGAGGCGTAAACTTTCGCTCATGTTGTTGTTATATTGTCTTAGTAACAATGAATAGTAGTGTTACTTTACAGTGAAACTCATTTGCCAAATAAAATATTATAGTTTAATAGCAATGTGTCATGAGGCCAATTTCAGCCACGTTCTCTTGTGTAATGTAGGACACCAGGGGCGTGCAGTACATGTCAGAGAAACCTGTTCAGATTTAATCCAAGAATTAAAAAAAAATACATTCTGTACAACTTTTTTTTTTAAATAAAGGTCCTTTAATTTAAAAAAAAAAAAAAAAAGCAGCCTTGAAGATTTTGCAATCTGTGATTGCCTTTGTAATATAGAACGAGTGCATTTGTCACTTCTCTTTTTCCTTATCACATGTTCATTGTGCTCCTCATGTGTAATCTGTTCTTCTTCTAATCGTACAAACAAAAAGCGTGCCGTATTTTCCCGAATGCGAGTTGAAATTCTACGAACCTGAGTCTTTTGAAGAAGCTCCGCCCATCACAGGCTCTGATTGGCCGACGGTGTGCTTGCAACAGACCTCGAGACTGAGGTGTATCGGATACAATTTTCAGCAAGACTGCACGACAAGCTGTTTTCAGGTCTATGAAGTATTTTCTAGGTTAAATTTAAACAGCAAGTGTCTGCATATATATTTTTGTATATCTTATTTTTTTTGTTTGCTTAATATTTGCATAATTGTCTGTAAATTTAACAGCTGTATCAGGAAGATCAAAGACAGACTTTTTGACCAGATGTAAAATAATTAAAACACTCCTGAGCCAATCAGAATTTACGAGGTGTGATTTATATTCTGGAAAATACGGCGATTTTTGGGACTTGAGCAGAAATTTTTAAGTGCAATCAGTTACAAACGAGCCTTGATATTTATTTTGATTTTGTTCTTGTTTTTTTTCATAAAGGATCATATGCAGTATGAAGAAAGCAATAACTCGCGTTCAGAGTTAGCTCACGTTCATGCACAAAACCACCAATGACCACTTCTACTGTTCTTCATTTTTTTTTAAAAAGGGTGTATTGTCTCATTTTAACTGTCGAGTATTGTTTGAAATGGAGCTGTGTGACTTTATTAAGTGTGTGTGTGTGTGTGTGTGTAGACTTCAGGGAAACGATGAAGGCTCAAAGTGAACGAAAGCTTTACTTTTATTTTTTTCATGTAAATTTTTTTTTGCACTTGTGCTTTTCATTGTGTGCGTGTTTACTATTGTAGTTGCATGATTTCTACTTTACTGCCTATAAAATAAAAATGAAGTTTGAAGATTTGATTTTTCCTTTTAGTTATTTCTAAACAATTTAAGATGCTCCGCCCATGATGGTCTCTGATTGGCTGATGCATCGTCACATCAGAGTCGGGTTAGGATTGTAACTACACACACTGTATAGCGTTCACACTGGCTTAGTTTGCCTAAGATCATCAGGTTTCCTTTTTGCTGCTCTGTGCAAAAGTATTCACCCACCATAACTTTCTTACTTTTTGTAATGTTATAACATGGACCTCAAATTAACTGACACTGTTGTTGAATTTATTACTTAACCGCACAGCAAAGGTGTGTTTAATTCTTACTTGGTTTATAAATTTATAAGAGAGGGGGAAAAAGTATGTGGCTCATCCAATTTCCAGATGCCTGAAGGTCCCACGTTCATCCGTTCAGACAATAATATGCAAGAATAAAAAATATGGTAATGTACAACCATCATACCGCTCAGGAAGGCGACGGAGTCCCAGAGCGGTCCCTGAAATGTGTGAATCAACCCCAGGACAACAGCAAAAGAACTAGTGAAGATGCTGGCTGAAACTAGTAAGACCGTGTCATTATCTACAGTAGAATCATGGTGGTTCAGGACTCTTAGCTGAAAGGTTATTCTGGGAGGAGAAAGCCATTACTTCAAAACCACCATAAAAAAGCCAGACTACAGTTTGCAACTGTACATGGGGACAAAAATCTTAATTCCTGGAGACATGTCCTGTGGTCTGACGAAACAAAAATTTAACTGTTTAGCCATAATGATAAACAGTATCAGCCTCAGAACGCCATCCCAACTGTGAAGTATGGGGTTTGTAGTATAATGTTGTGGGGCTGCTTTGCTGCAGGAGGGACTGGTGCACTTCACAAAATAGATGGCATCATGAGAAAAGATAATTCTATGGATATATTGAAGCAACATCTGAAGACATCAGCCACCAAGTTAAAGCTTGGGCACACATGGGACTTCCAAATGGACAATGACCACAAGCATACCTCCAAATTAGTTACAAAGGGCTTAAGGGCAACAAAGTCAAGGTTTTGGAGAGGTCATCACAAAGCCCTGATCTCAATCCCATAGAAAATTTGTGGACGGCACTGACAAATCTGAGCCAGTTACACCAGTTCTGCCCAGAGGAGTGGGCCTAAATTCCAGCAAAATATTGTTAAAAGCTTGTGGAAGGATATCCGAAATGTTTGGACCAAGTGAAACAATTTCGGGGCAATTCTACCAAATACTATATATTTTTTAATTCCCATAAAATTCTCCCTAGCTTGATTTAACAAATGCAAAAAATATGTTAATATTTATTGACCTAAAACAAAAAAAGTTTACACTGAAAGTTTTTGTGTATATATA
>JAQQZS010000001.1:31411290-31424028 GCA_030068045.1 Platyallabes tihoni
GAGTTGTTGTTATTCAGCCTGTTCTATCTTTTTAAACTTTGAGCACCCGCCCCTTTAAACGTCTCTGCACGGCCCTGATAGATAGATAGATAGATAGATAGATAGATAGATAGATAGACAGACATACTGGCAGGAAGATAGATAAACAGACATCTCTACAACTGTATGGTATGAGAATATAATCTGCCCTGTTTCAATCTTCACTATTAATAGGATGAAGATAAAAATTTACAATCACATTCTATTCACCCAAAAAACTCCACGGGTTGCCAGATTGTCTTCTTTATCTTAAACTTGTGCAGGTTTCATTGGCATTAAACCAAAGGGTCAAAAACCAAAGCATGAATATTATTCTTTTAAATTCTTTTTTAATCTTTTTTGCTTAATAGGAAAAAAATATGTTTAAAGGATTTGTGTATCTAAAGGTTTAATATATATTTTGTACTTAAGTTATAGGTGTTTGTAGAGAACTGGAGTGGACAGTGTTTTGGCTCAATCTGGCAACCCTGTACGAGCAACTCTGTTTACTATATACTACAGCTGAGAGATGAGCAGACATATGTCTTAAAGGGGAAGCGTCCCGGTTGAGCACTTCTGTGTGTGTGTGTGTGTGTGTGTGTGTGTGTGTGTGCATGGAATTTGCACAGTACTTGGTGGGTTTCCTCAGGTTACTCCAGTTTTCTCCAGTCCAAACACATGTAGATTGATGTCCTCAAATTGCCCATATGTGTGTGACTGAGCATGAATGTTGACCGGAGGTCCTACTGTGGTTGTAAGAATTGGTAATGACCCTTGGCCTGCGCAGTCCCTATTGGACTACGGACGTTCGTAGATGGATCCGGGATGTTAACTGTAACCAAAATACTTTGATGATAATAAATGATACACTCCATGATGATACAGAGATGAAAGGCAATAGTGTATAAACTTATTAAACAAGGAAATACACGGTAGAATTTAATGAGAAAAATGAATAAATAAATGAGTGAATGAATAAATTAATGAATATAGATAGATAGATGATAGATAGATATTGAATAATTAATCAACATATACAGTACGTGTGTGTGCGTGCGTAAGTGCGTGCGTAAGTGCGTGCGTGAGCGCGCGCGCGCGTTGTATTGATAATACGCTGTTCCGCTGCGTCTTTAAAGAAACATGAACGAAAACACTGCCCCGTTACTCCAGAAGCGTGATCATGTGACAGACTCTCCTTCCACCCGATTGGTCGGAGGCACGTGTCCTGGATACCGGAGTGAAACGTCACCGAGGGGCGGAGGACGGGGAGGGGGGTCTCGTAATAAAAAATAAGAACAAAAAACAAATCGGGAGTAAAAGTATTTGAGGAGGAGCGCATCCTGGAGGAGAGAGAGAGAGAGAGAGAGAGAGAGAGCCCCTCCTTCCTCTTCTCCTTCTCCCTCTTCTTGTTCTTCTCCTCCTTCGGCCCGGAGTTTCCTCCATCAGACCTGCGCGCTTCACACGGATCACACGGGTTTATTCTTCTTATTCAGCACATTTGGTTCGATTTTTTTTTTTTGAAGTTGCAAATTTCTATTATAAAAGCAGATTTTCATTCTGCGGGATCCGAAACTATGGTTGTTCTTGGTGAAGCGCAAGACGCGCAGGAAGAAGATCTGTTTACAGTCCAAAATCCATGCTGATTTTTGTTTTTATTTATATTATTAATTGTTTCGTTTTTTTTTTTAAACCAAACAAAGTGGAGCGCAGTCGGTCCGTGTTCTGTAAAGTGCCTATAAAGTAAAAAGGGTTAAGAGAAAAAAAACTGAGTGAGTGAGTGTGTGTGTGTGTGAGAGAGTGTGTGTGTGTCTGTCAGGATGGATGAGAGTGAGCAGAGAGTGGAGACAGGAGGAGATGCTCGGGGTGCGGGAGAGTCTGAGGTGCGATCTCCGTCCCCGGGACACGCGCCTCCTCCTCATCCTCATGATCCTCATCCTCCTGCGCAGCCTCCTCCTCACCGCGTCACCAACTTCTTCATCGACAACATCCTGCGGCCGGATTTCGGGCGCAGAAAGACGGATGAGAGTGTGCTGAGACGGAATGAGAGCAGCCCGGGACAGCCGGGAGAGGACACTGGGGGTCAGGTGCGACAGGTGACCACCACGGAGAGCACCTCCACACTGCACGCCGGCAAGAAAGCCGACACTGGGACAAACGATGAGACTCTGAAAGCGCGAGGAGAAAGCAAGGAGTGCCTGAGCTCGGACCCGGAGCTTTCTCAACCCAACTCGTCCAGTTTAAACCAGAGCCAGTCCATGCTGTGGCCCGCGTGGGTTTACTGCACACGTTACTCGGACAGACCCTCGGCAGGTAACAAACTGTGTTATAATAATAATAATAATAATTATTATTATTATTATTTATTCCAAGTGAAATAATCTCTTAAACAACTTAAAAGTAAATTTCCGGCTATAACTCAACTCCAACTCAGGCCTTTTAGACAGAATGAATATTTCTCCAGTTACTGTAAATCTCAGAAGAAAAACAACAACCACAAACTACTTTTCAGATCCAACCTCACAAATTTCTTTTTAAAGTTAAAATACATCTAATTCCTAGTAGGTATGATCTCTAAAATAACGTACAACTAGTACGTTAGTTGTGCAGTTCCTGTAGGTCGAAGAAAATAATAAAACAACTTTTTTTTTTACCAAGGAGTAAAGCAAAGTTGAAAAAAGTGTATATATTTGGGAAAGTCCAGAATTTCACAAATCGTTTCGAAGTGAAATAAATTCAAACTGAATAAATGAATCTAACTAAATTAATTAATATGTATAAATATATAAATTTTCTATTTTTATAAATATACAAATTTCCGTTATTAATAATCCAAAAAGTCATCTCTTTAAAAGCTGTGTAATAATAATAATAATAATAATTATTATTATTATTATTATTATTATTAAAATAAAATAAAAAGATTGATTAAACTAAGTCCTATGACCTCTAAAACATTCAGAATTTGACATTCTTAAAAATGCATAAAACATTCTTAAAAATGCATAAAATCTATATACACATTTTTTTTCTTTCACAAATAAATACGTGCCTAAAATTTAGCATTAACTCAAATAATAATTAGAATCTCAATAATGTATATTACTTTTAAATAAATAAATAAATGAATAAACAGATACAGCGTGGAGAACAAACAGTTAAAGTATAGAGTGAAGCTTATAGGCTGGAGCAGAGCCATAGCCTGCCTGAGAGGAATCAGCATGTCCAATGTACAGAAGGGGGAGTAGCACTGGATAATTCAACATTACAAAAATGTACAACATAAATGTACAACATACGAAATCTATTAATAATCATAATAATGATGGTATTTTTTGAGCCGCGAATTTCAGTGTGATGTTTGTTCTTGCTGTCGGCTTACACAGCAAAATCCAAAGGTTTAACTCTTATAGCCTTGAACATGTCAAACACCAGAAGTGTTGGATACAAGAAAAAAAAATATTTTAAAGAATCAAAATACGTAAAATGTAAATATCTACTGTTATCTCGTTGTGCTGAATGGATACTTACAATCATACAGTGCTTTTTGCCCACCATTAGCATAGTGAGTTATTTTAGCAACTGGCTAGTCAGGCTTTGCTAGCTGCCCTTTCTAAGTAGATTATCTGACAATTTGAACATAATAGCAACATTTTTACGTTTACAGTGTGTGGTCAAGTCATACAATGTGGTTAATATTTCTTTGAGGTGAAGTTTGTCTTAAACAAATTCATGAGTCCACAGTTTTAGAAAAAAAAAGAGTTTTAGTCAGATACCAGATATCACATTTTTTTAATGGAATTGACCCGTCTAGAAACAACTTATTAGCTTCATGATAATATTTATTTCATTGAGAAAAAAAACAAGGAAATAAGTTGACGATTCTATTCCATAGGTTGCTAGAGAATTTGTAAGAGTTATCGCTTGCTAAACCTAACTAACTGGATTTATTATTATTATTTTTTTAATATACATTTTTTAAAAAGTCGACCAAAAAATCACACCCACGTAAAAAAAAAAAAAAAGTAGTGGTAGTTTTTTCTACCACTAGAGATGTACTAAAACATTCTGTAAAATTGCCTAATAAGAGAATATGAGCGTGCACATTATTTAATGTTTTTTAATTAATTCACATTTTACAACCGAAAAACTTTTAACTCTAGCTGGTCTGTCTGTGAGATTTGGGCTCAAACATTCCTTCACGATCTGCTACAGTACGAAAATAATTATATACTATAATATTTAGGTAATCAATTTTCTATGGAGTTTCTATAGACGTCGGGTTATAACTATATTCCTATGTTAATATGATCGCATAATTTAGGCCTTTAAGAGAAATTATTTCGTACTCTGCCATGGCAGTTCTTCTTCTTCTTCATCCAAGTTCATTAGCATATTTTTGGGACAATGGACTGTAGGACGCCTCTGGCTGTCTCCAGTATACGAAATGGTCCAAAAAAAAGAATCTAAGTTGAATTGATTTGAAGTGGTACATCATTTGTAAAAATGCCTGTTTACCCCACGAATTTATTTTTTAAACGTGTAATAAAAAAAATTAAATATTTCAAACATGATGTATATATAATGCACCGACTGGTTCAAAACCAAATCGAGGTGCCAAATATTTCAGCCATTTCATGAGATAATAATAGTTATAACTAATACTGATCGTTAAATCTAAAACATCCTTCAAAGATATTACTGTATAATCAGTGTTTACCATAAATGTTTGATTGGTGAAGCAGATTTCCCTGCGAACCAAAACTGAATTTGGCACTGAATTTATGTCTTGAACTAAATGATATAAAATAAATAAATAAATAAATAAATAAACAGCGTTTTAGTTTATATATGTGTTTTAGAATGGGAAAACGTGGAATATATGATATTATATGTACTAATAAAGTCTACTTTCATATTTGCGGGTGTTTATTTCATCCGACGCGATATTTTTGGCAACCATAAAATCGCGTTGCGTTGCGTTTCGTTTATTTTATTTTAAACATGTACTTCGTATAATTCACATTGTGTTTTGATTTAATCTTTAATACACAGCATGACGAAAACTATCCAACCTCATGCCCAAATTTTCAACATAAAACATACTTAAAATGGAGCCCGTCGTTAATATTCATGAACATTCCGCATGAGAGGTTTTTCCCCAGCAACAATAACTTTTATGCTGTATCTAATATAATCTACGGAAAATGTACTGCTATACTAACGAATTGTTTCCTAGTATTTCAAGTGAACGCACAATTCGTAGGAAATTCGTTGTTAAAAAAAAAAAAAACAATAATTTGAAATTGAAGCTACCAGACCCTCGCCCACATCCTTAACCAATGAGAGCCAACCGGCTCATAAGCTGATCGGGCAAATTCTTACGGTTAATTCGTTATGAAGCTGTTTATATATTTTGCAAAAACAACTCTCTAGTGGTGAATTAACACCTAGAACTTCAAAGCCCAATCGTAAAGCGCAGGACTATGCATTTATAATCCAAAATTAGCCAAAATTCACCCAAACACCAATATTTATGAACAATTCAATAGCTTAATGTTCAATTCAATGAATGATGAGAGGAATGCACGGATGGATGGATGGGTGGGTGAATATAGAAGTATAAAACAAATGTGCAAATATATCCTTTTGATATGTATTTATATTCAAAACATTTTCACACAACAAAAAGTCTGAATATTTTAATTATCACAACACCAGCTGACTCAATTTATTTATGAAGTAAATATTCATGCGATTAGCTTGTACTGCAAATAGCAACCAGTGGTTAAGGCTCAGTTTAAGGTCCGATCCAGGGTCTGGGATGTCACTGATAACCTTATTTCTATAAAGTGCAAAGCACTTACTTTAAAGTGTGAAAAATATGTTTATTCGACTTATTGCATATATTAGCGAGATTGTGGTACGACCCTACACGATTTCTATAATACGTCTTCACTGGAATCAAAAATAGTGGGGAAAGGTAATTTTGCAACAGCTTCATTCCATTATAGGCCTTGAAAATTGGATTATATTAGCAAGAGCATACTTGTAGATACGACACCCCATGCGCAGATCTGGAGGACATAATGGCCCTTGTGCAAATGTGAACATGTCAGTGGTAACCTTTGTAACTTGTTTTTTAATCCTAATTATAAAAGTCATTTGGTAAAGTAATTTTGGGCAAAACTTCACGATTTCAGATAAAACGTTTTGGTCAGACAGTGCACCATGATAAGATATGACTTTACACAGTGCACTAATATACGCTAAATTTCAAGGTTAAATTGATTATTTCAATAACTAATATAGCGGTTGGTTCAAGTAGGTAGTCTCAAAAAACATGGACGCTGTGGGTGCTGTTTGAACAGTAAATGTTAATTAAACGTTGTAAGTGTTCATTATACACTTAACTAGAGGCGTTAATTGAACACAATAAGGGTTAAACCAACACTAGTTAATTTGCTGAGTAAGGGACATAACTGCTTACATGCTGCGGACACGGTAAGTGCTAATTCAGCACTGTAGGCGTTAAACCAACACTGTGAGGCTAAATTAAACATTTTAATAGCTAATATGAGTGTTAATTGAACTGTGCAGCAAATAATGTAGGCAAGGTGTGTGTCATATGAACACCAGGTTAATTAAACGCTACACTTTAGGTGTTACTTCAACACTGTAAGGGTAAATCCAACACTGGTGATTTTGCTGAGTAAGGGACGCAAGTCTTAGCATGCTGTTTCCAAACTGCCTTGCCTTGCTGTTATTTATTCCAACTCAACATAGCCACACCCACCGCAGGTCCCCGAACCCGCAGACCAAAGAAGAAGAGCAGCAGCAGCAGCAGCAGCAAGGAGGACAAGCGGCCACGCACCGCCTTCACAGCCGAGCAGCTGCAGCGCCTAAAGGCAGAGTTCCAGGCGAACCGCTACCTGACGGAGCAGCGGCGGCAGAGCCTGGCTAACGAGCTGGGCCTTAACGAGTCGCAGATCAAAATCTGGTTTCAGAACAAGAGGGCCAAGATCAAGAAGGCTTCAGGAATGAAGAACACACTGGCGCTGCACCTGATGGCCCAGGGCCTGTATAACCACTCCACCACCACCAAGGACGACAAATCAGACAGCGACTGAGGGGTGGGGCGGGGTGGAGGGTAGAGGAGAGGGGTATGGCAAAGATAGAGAGGATGTAGATGGAGAAAAGAGGCGGAGAGTGAGAGAGAGGGAAGAAGAAGGAGGGGGATGAGGACTATACAACCATGCCAAGATTGTGATTTAGAGAGTGAAAATGGCGAGAGCTACCACCATGAAAGCTGACTGTGGGGACGGTTGGGGTGGGGACAGGATGAGAGACAGAGAAACAAAGAGTGAGACAGGTGAGAAAGGAGGGAAGGAGAGAAAAGAGATGAAAAGAGGTAACGGTTGTATTTCCAATGCAATAACTCTTAAGCATCAAGGGCCAGTGTACAAACATACCAGCATTAACTGAGGTTCAAATCAAAGTGTTATTATTCGTTAGACTTGAACAAGACTTATTATTATTAAAACATAACAGGAAAAGCATGGCGGCCCCGCTATTGGATTTGTGTTTATGCTGTTTTATAAATAGAGCTTTTCACGGGCTGCATTATCACAAGAAAGAGAGAAAGAGAAAAAAAAAACATCCTGCTTCAATCCAAAGACTATTTCCTGCAACTGTGAATATTAATAACTGAGGCATTGTTATGATTGTTCCGCTAAGGCATGTGCCGATATTACCTTTTTCATATCGCAGAAATGTTACTGCGGTTTACGATATTATCACTTTTGACAGTACTTACCTGCACGTGTTACTTTTCCCAGAATTCAGCTCACTTCTGTTGTTCGTGTTCGGATTGCTGATTGCTTCAGGCGTGCTGTGCTGTTGACGTTTTGTTTACTCGCGATCGCTCGCTGGCTCCGTAGCTTGGATAATAGCATGCCGTTCACAACGTGCCAATTATTATGACGCTCATTTCCTCAGACTTGTAAATCAGGCAAAGCCAACATCTTAGCTAAACGGTATTTGAGCCTTTTACACTTTATTTAAGCATTTAAACTGCACTATAACATGGACAATGGAAAAAAATTAGTAGAAAATGTTTACGATGTATTTAAATCTCCATACACCTTTTTACTAAATGCGGTAGCATTTTTTTTAAAGTAAGTTATGTTTTCCAAATATTCTTAGTAATTCGTGTAATTGATATTCGATTTGTTATTGTTGTCATTCAGGCCATGATGTAAACACTTTACTTTTTAAAAAAGAGTTATCTCTTATAGCACTAGCCAATCAGATTGTAGCTTGGGAGGATATACAGTGCCTAAACGTACCTAAAAAGAATGCAGGGTGTTCATAATGCCGATCATTCACAATTGGCCATGATAATAAGCATGCGCATGTCTAATATTGCGATATATCACAGAACTGATGATTTATCGGCACATGCCTTTCCTCCACTCCTTTCTTTCAGTGGGTTCAATGTTTTGATGTACGTACGCAGCGACGATTTTTCAATCCAGTGCGAAATTTTATTGTAAATTTGATATGCTGAGCAGTATAACTGTGATTGTTAATTTAAAAAAAAAAAAAAAAGAAAAAAGAATAATAATAATGCAGAGATGAAATGGAAATGTAATCAAATTACTATCTGGACTCTGACACTGGAGAGATCGAGCCTAAGAAATCTATAACTATTTTAAAGAAAAAACAAAAAACAAAAAACATATATACAGTGCTTGGACCCCTAATCAACCGAAACGTCTTAAATCGCATAGTTTTTATGAAAGAGCAATATCTTTTTTATTTTTTTTGTTTGTATTTCTTTTGTAAAAGATTGTACTGCTGCCTATAAACGTGTAGCACTCTGACAATAACTTACGATGACATCCTATACAGAATTATTATTATTATAAATATACAATATATATATATACTGTACACACAGGCAAACACTATGGAAATGAAGAAAAAAATGAAGCAAACCAGCATTATAACATAAAAAATACCATTTTATCGCTGTCATGTATTTATAGAAATATATTAAGAAAAAAATTTATCCGATGACCAGTCGAGTGTCGCTTTTCCTTTCTTTCTTGTTTGTTTTTTTGAGAGTAGATTTTTTCTAAAAGAAAAAAAAAATCTCTTTAAGAAAAAAGCAACGTATTTATCATTGTGTATGTGAACGAAGCAGTTTTTGAGGCCTTTTTGCATGAAATGCT
The DNA here is from genome assembly GCA_030068045.1 of Platyallabes tihoni. NCBI lineage: Eukaryota > Metazoa > Chordata > Actinopteri > Siluriformes > Clariidae > Platyallabes > Platyallabes tihoni. The sequence continues at coordinate 31,420,542 of JAQQZS010000001.1, forward strand.
GATGATTAAAGGCATATTATAAAACTATGATGGATTTTTTTTGGATTGTTGAGTCTATTATATTCTTCTGTGGAAAGAAAAGTGTGTGTGTGTGTGTGTGTGTATGTGTGGAACGGTGTAATAAATTCCTGGTATGAAAATCGTCCAATCTGACATCACAGTTTTTAATATATGACAGTGTTGTTATAGTAGCTGTTATAACAATTAGCGGAAGGAGGATGACTTTTACAGAACGTGTCCACTTCGGGACGTTGTTAAGGGTTACCATGATGAGTTTTACAAACATGGTGTAGTTATGGGAACCGGAAATGTCGCAATTCACAGGTTTATATAAATGTGCTCATTATTGTTTCTATAGTAACAGCTCATTTTTCTTCTTTTGCCGGTTTCCTGAATATGAAATATGACAAATTGTCTTATTAGGAAGCAACTGGTGATAGCTGTTACAGTGTAAGTGACAACAAAGTTTGAGTTGTAATCACAACGTTAAATATAGCTATAAACGGTAACGATAAAAAAATTTTGTTCTCATTGTTAGCATTCACAAATTGTTGTAGTATCAGAGAAACTAAACGTAGTTAGTGTAAAACAATCAATTTCGAGGTACATAACTTGAAACACCACGTCGTCCAGTGGATACTCATTTAACCATCAAGCGACGTAATAATTCCAATGATTTCAAAGAAGTGGACACGTCCTGTTAACGTTCAGTACTTTATTAAAACTGTGATCTATATAAACTTTTTTTTATTATTATTATTTATTTAAAGAAAGTTCTTAAAACCACTGTAGCAGATATCACCCGGAAATAACATTGTGACATCGCCATCTACACCGTTGAACAACAGCAAAATATTATGTAACAATCTCAGATTTATTTATCACGGCATATAATTATGGTAGCGTATTATTATTAGTAGTATTACTATTAACATATTATTGTCATTATCATTATTGTTATAATTATATCCACACAGCACTAATTAAAATATATATATATTTATTTATTTTTATACATATACAAGACCTATTCCGTTAATTGTGGCATCATCACCTATCCTGCTACAATGAAACCATTATCCGTATAACTATTCCAGATCGGTGTATCAGTGTATCACCATACCGATATTTATCGTCACGCCGTGGACGAAGATTCCACCAAACGTAACCCACTTTGCCTTAAGTGTGATTTCTTGCGCTGGCTGCTGTTCCGACTGAATGGGTTTCTACTCGCCAGCGTCAGACATCTTATCTTATCTAGAGGAACTAAAACAACAACACTGAGATGTGTAATGCAATGTTTTTCCTTTCTTTCTTTTTTTTTTTTTTTTTGCTGTGTTTAAATTGTTTTATTTTGTGTTTACATGTAAATAATTTGTATCCCGTATGCATTAATTGTGTAATTTGAACTGCATAAGAAATCAATAAACGAAATGAAAGACGAAGATCTTCGACATGGCGAGTGTTCTTCAGATTTACTCCAGGATTAAAGTTTTCATTGATGTTTGTGACAAATCTGAAAGTTTTAATGTGGATTAATGTTTATTAAGCTTTAAATGCAGATGCAACCTCGCACTTTAACACATTACTGACTGTTAATGTTTGATGAGAAGAATTCTAACCTTTAATTATGGTGCAATATGCTCTCATGAAACATTTCCTACAAATGAAGCCTAAATAACCACTGCAGCTACAACCTTATGTACCTTGTGTAAAGTCATGATAGCTACATGTTAATGGCATAAAGGAAGTAAGCACAACTGTATTTATCATTTAACATTTTTATTTATGTGTATTACGATTTAATAGCCTAAAAAGGACAAATGACGCCTGAATTAACATCACGCTGGGCGTTTATTACGCTTTGATGACACATAAAAGAAAAACGAACCCTGAATTAACATTTTAATTTATTACTCTTTATTGACACATAGAGGGATAAGGTCTTATTTAACCCTTTATTAACACTTATTAAGCTTTAGTGAGTAACTCCAACCTCATTTACGACTATAATTAACATGTTTAACTCATACAGATTTAAATTAAGCTCAAATTAATGCATTAAGGCTTCAGTTGATCCGTTATGATTGTTTATAAAGCTGTAGTGACATACTCTGTCTCATTTAAAACTTTTATTAACACTTAAGCACCATAATGTAACAAGGTAAAAAATAAATCATAGGTTTTTCGGCATTTTATTAAAAAAAATGTTTTGTTATTATGCTTCAGTGAACATGAACGTTAATAATTTGCATTTATTACACTGTAATGACACAATGAAAACATATTAAAGCTTAGTTAACAATATATTAACATTTGCTAATGACATAAAATACAAACAAATGATCTGTTTTTACACTTATTATCCGTTCATATGATCTGAGGACATACAGAGGACAGATAAATAGTAATGCTGTGAATGCAGAAGTTTGTATCCGCTGTGATCTCTGTGTAAAGATGTTTTAGCTAGTTATATCTGCATATCTTTTGTATTGCTTCTGAATCATTAATTTCTTTTAATTTAAACAAATACAAGCTTATTTAAGAATATATTAACATTTACTATGCTTTCACTGAAAAACAAAACAAATAACTCTTACATTAATGTGTTAACTCTTGCGTTAATGACACATGCAAGCCAATTTATTCTCTTTTAATGATTTAATGACATATCCAACACTGAATTAACATTTATTGCATGGTCATGACATACAGAGAACAAATACGATGTTTTCAACTCTTTTATTAGCATTTATTTTGCTTTAATGACATACAGAGAATAAACCAACCCGCAGTTAACAGTTAAGTGATTTTTTTAAAGCTTTCAATACACATAAAGGACCCATAAAATAACTGTTTTATTCATATTTATTCCACTTTTTAATAAAGTTTATTGATCTTTAAAGACATACAAATACATGTGTTCATCACTCCTTAATGATTAAGTAAAAGATAAATACAGAAATCATACTTTTACTCATTTTAATGGCAAATAAGAATAAATTCATTAATGTCAGTTTATAACACTTTCATGCAATAAAGAGTAACAAATATCATCTCATTTAATACTTTAAATAATGTTTTAAATAACTAACATATAGTCTAATAAATAACAAGTCTAATAAAAGCTAATTCTATACCATTTATATATAATTTACATTGTTAGTGAATTTTCCAGCATTTCATGAAAAGCTACTGGATTGACTGCAGTTCATTTTAAAATGTTATTCTGATATAGCTTTTTAAAGTACTGTTTTTAAATTAAATGTTAAATATGGCATTTTGTCTAGACCCTCCACAACTCAATGCACATGTGATAAATAAAAAACAATCACACAGATCCAGTTTAAGTGTCAACTTTTATTTGTATTTTTTTGTTGTTGCAGATTTTGTCCTTAAAAGTACACTGTAAAAAAAAAAAAACGGTCAAATGACTGGCAGCAATGGCTGCCAAACAAAAACCGTAAAATTAAGGTAAAATACTCTA
>JAQQZS010000001.1:31429366-31442556 GCA_030068045.1 Platyallabes tihoni
TAATGGTGCGTGAGCGAGCAGTTCGAAAAGATGCGGTCGGCTGACGTCACGCGGTTCGGAGGAAACACGTGATAGTCGTCGGCCCTCCCGGCTGAGTGGTAGTGGTAGCCTTAATGTGGGAGCCCCCTAGTGAGGGGAGGAATTGGCCACGACTAAATTAGGGGAGAAAATTGGAAAAACCCAAAAAATAATAATAATAAAAAAAGTGTATAAACAGAAACAAAAAAGCATTAAAAGTAATGGACAAAACATCCAAACCGCCAGAACAGGCTTTCTTAAAGCAGTAGACATGCAAACTGGTCGTCCACAATCCTGACAAAACATTCTAACAAGACATATAAAGATATTTAAACAAGAAAACAGCTCAACTAGCATTCAAACTATTTGAACTAAGAGACAAGAAATAGTGAATTGAATGAGGAAACTAACTAGACCTTGAGGTCTAAACACGTTTAAATAAATAGTCCCTTAGTTTATATATCTAGTCCTCTATTTTGGATAACTAGTCTGTTCATTTAAATATCTAATGCAAACTATATGTTGACACTAGAGAACTAATTATCTAAACTGTAGGACTAGATTTCCAAACTGATACACTATTGTGTCTAGGTAGGGCACTAGATATGACAAATCAGACACTATACGTTTAAATCAATAGTATATTTAATTAAACTAGATAACTAAACTATAGAAACTAAGGGACTATATATCAAATTTTGTTTATAAAATAACTCTGTTATTAAGACATCTATTCCATTATTTTCTACCTTTAGTCCTTCAGATAAGATAATTAGTATATTAATTTCAATATTTGGTGCCTTATTTTCCATAAGTAGTTTTCTACTAGAACTTGAACTACATGTTTAGTCTACAGGACTAGTTATGTAAACTAGAAGACTAGCAATTTAATAAACTAGAGGACGAGTTCTATACATTAGAGGACCAGTTATATGAAGGAAGGGACCCGATATCTAACCTAGAGAGCTGGTTATATGAAGTAAGGGACTTGATTTCTAAACGAAGTATAGTTATTTAAATTATAGGACTAGTTATCCAAGTTAGAGGACTGGTTATATAAAGTATGGGACCTGATAACTAAACTAAATAACTAGTTATATAAATTAGAAGACTGTTTATGTGAAGCGAGGGACCAGATTTCTAAACTATATAACTAATTACCTAAACTAGAGGACTGGTTTTATATATAAGTAAGGAACTTGATTTCTAAACTAGAGGTCTAGTTATTTAAATTATGGGACTAGTTCAGTATGTAAATTAGAAGACTGCTTATGTAAAGTAAGAGCCCAGATATCTAAACTAGAAGACTAGTTACCTAAATTAGAGGATTGGTTATATAAAGTAAGGGACCAGATATCTAAACTAGAGGACTAGTTTTCTAAACTAGAGGACTGGTTATATAAAATAAGGGACCCTATAACTGAACTAGAAAACTAACCCTAACCCTAGTTATCTAAATTAGAGGACTGTTTATATAAAGAAAGGAATGTGATATCTGATCTAGAGAACTATTATCTAAACTAAGGTACCAGATAACTAGAGGACTAGTTATCCCAAGTAAGGGACTAGATGTCTAAACTGAAGGACTAGAGATATCAACCTGATAACAAGACCTGTTAACAGTGTGTTGTGTTGCTGTTTTTATGTCTCCCTTTCTCTTACCCACACACACACACACACACACACACACACACACACCATGGGGAGGAGGCGGGGTTTTTAACGAGTGGGAAAAGCTCCAGTGCTCGTGTCAGTGACCTCCAGTGGAACCACAGCAGGGCTCTGACAACCAAAGGAAATGAGACTCTGTGCATGTGTGCGTGTGTGTTTGTCTGTGTGTGTCTACTAAGCACCTTGGCAACTCTTGATCTCCCATGTATGAGACTCCTAAGAAGTCGACTCGGTGCGGTGGACCGAGCAGATTCATTGTGGAGAAGATCCTTTCTATCCACACACACACACACACACACACACACACACACACACACACTCAAACGGTAATAATACAATACACATAGGACATAGGATCTTTAACGTGATACATTATGATATAAAAAAACAATCCATGTCCTGCTGTTCTAGAGAAATATTCAACAAGGGATGGTGTGATGCAGAGTTGATTTATTTCCTGTAACAAGATGTTCCACAGTGGTTTACTTCTCTTATCAACTGGTATATGATTACGTTAGCGGTGACATTGGTGTTTACTATATATTATGTTTGTTATTTTCCTGTAACAGCATGACATGGAGATGGAGACGCTTATTTTATTTCTTTATATGTAGCAGACGCAGTGTCTCCCACCTCAGAGAGATGTTTAACTAACACTCTCATCATCTTATAATGTAAAGATTCGATGCTAATCATGTCGTCACTGTACTGTATGTCACTCACAAGGTTTAGTACTTTTCAGCAAACTTGGATTTTACATAAAAACAGCACGCGTGCATCCTCTTGTTACATGCAATTCAATGTGTGGTGTGTGTTTCTAGACCTGAGCTGTCAATCAAACTTCAGTTACACACCCAGTGGGGGACACGGTGTACAGAAAACGTCTATCACGTCTCGTAGCTGCAGCGTGCACTTATTTACCAGCCTTGCGCCTGTCCCAGACAGATGGGTCGAAGGAGTATGGCTGACTGACAAAGAGCAGTGCTCAGTTAATTAGACGTTAATGAGAAAGTGGGAGGAGCCTGTACCGAGCGTGAAATTAAAGACGTGTAACCCTAGTGAAAATCTTCACACAGAATAAGGCCGTTAATTCAAATGTAAGAAAATAGATCCGTTTAAGGTAGCAGCGCTCCAACATTAAAACTCAAGCGACATCGAGAGCTGAGATAGCGTCAAGCTAAGACTGACAGCGCCATTACAAAGAAGCCGCTCAGCCATATAAAGCCCTGCATATCCTCTGTTATTCGGGTGCTAATCAAAAATCGCACCTCAAGCGAAATGTTGGAAGGAGCGAGAAAACATGTTTGTCGCGAGCGTATTTGTACATGCTTAGAAAAAGTGTTTTACGGTGTTATCAGGACAGCGCTATTTTACACGCTTTCCTCCATTATTCCTCTGTTTTTCATGACCTGAAAGCGGGTCGGACCGAAAGCTCACATTTTGGCTAAGCATTTTGTTGAGGAATGAAATCAGAAAATCTTCCTAGGCTTTTTCGCTTACATTTGATGAAGTTCGACGCACTGCATTGTACAAAGGATATAGTCAAAACAGAAAGCTTATGATGCAGCAGAAATGTCTTGTTACATTCCCTGAAGATAATTTCACAACACACAATATGTACAATGTGTCTGCGCTTAGATTTTTAACGTGGAGGAAAATAAAGCAGCAGGGTGATTGTTAATTTAATAAGAATAATGGACTGACGGAACGGGGCGATCACAGAAAAGCATATTTTGCCTTCGTGTTTCCACTTTTTACGTTACATTGTCTCAAAACCCGGCCTTATGTACAGAACAAACATGTTACTGTCTATACTGTCTGAATTCCTAATATGAATGTATTATACACTTTACAAAAAGACAGACGAGGCTGACTCGTTTGAATATTCTACACAAATATAGCACAGGAATTAGAATGCATTGCTTACATTATATGCTGTACGTTCACAGTTGAATGAAAATAATAATGAAAAATAACAATGAAAATAAAATTTGCAAGCACCTGATTTATTGGTCTATGACACAATGTGTATATATCTCCCTAACTAACTGAGTGGAAGATGGAGGAAAAGCGAAAAATGGACGAATGCAAATCACAAGCTGGACCAAAAATGAAGCTAAAATGAAGGTGTTATTATGCATGTAGTGTACACCAATCCTGCGTTTCTCTGCACATTTAAATAAACAGGTGCTTAGACAACCCTCATGCAGTCACGGCCACGAATTCAACAAAAAATCAAAGCTCTACTCTGCCTTATGGGATTGAGGGAATGGAAAATGAAGGAGGGGCTCACACGTTACATATTAATTCTAAGTTTTATCTCTGTAATCAGCTAATAAAATAAATGCTTCACGCAGTAACATAGTGCGCTCAAGTGTCCAAAAGTCTTATGGGCACGTTTCTAAGCTCATTAACAATCTCAATGTCATTTATTATACATTAAACAAAATAGAAAATGATAACTAGAAAAAAAATGGAAAATGGAAAGGAATGGAAGCTGCAGTGTGTTGATGACAAATTATTATTAAAATTACAAATCATCACAAAGCCAGCTCATGTACTAGTTCTTGCTTTTTAAAAAACATCTTTCTAATAATGGCCTTTAGAATTCATAATATGTAAAATATGTAAATAGTTTGAAAACTGGTTCAGATTAAATTAATACAAAAAAAAAATTCTAAATAAAAATCCAGAGATGACACCTTTTCAAAGGTCCAGAAAAAAATTCAATTGATTTACACACAACAAATACAAAACATGCGTTTAGGAAAGATAAAGAAAAAGACAAAATTGTAAGATTTGTACAGCAAGCAGGTATAAACCTGAAAAAATTTTTTTTTTTAACAACATATTTTCTACTTATTTAGATTTAGATTTCAAACGCAACAAACCAGCAACTATCACCTGGGTGTCGAGCAAAAAGGATACATGCTTGATTTATCTGAAGTATCTGACATAAAATTGTGTCTGAAAGAAAAAATAAAAAGGAGGATTTGGAAGAGTGATTTTCAAAAAAAAAAAAAAACTGATTGTATCTGGTTTACCATTCACCTAATCATAATATCAGTCGTCATGCTAGCTGTTAGTAACTAGCGCTTTAGTCTGGGTGGGAAAAAAAGCCCTGTTTAGTCGATTTGAATGAAAATGTGGGATTGGCACTGAGACAGAGATGATGAAAAATGATGAAGGAAAGGAGAAATGGTTGCTAATCAAGTATATCGGGGGATATTTACCTCAGACAATCAGAATGCTAGCAACTTGCACCTAGATCTACAGTAGAGGAGATGTATTTGAGTTGTTTATGCTTTACATGTAAAAATGTGTGAGGAAAGATGAACAAAAGTTGGAAGAATTTAATCAGTGTTTAGGAAAGATGAAAAACAAAACCAACAAACGAAACACAATCACGACTCGGTCAAAACGCTAGCAGTTGGTAAATAGGGCTTTAATTTAGCAAAAAATAAATTAATTAATTAATGCCATTTTTAGTTCATTTAAATGAAGCTGTGGGATTGTTATGTAGGGAGAAAGAACATGAGGTGAATAATGATAGAGGAAAAGAGAAGGGGGAAAAACTCTTGATTATTAAGGATATTTGCGAAATTTACCTCACACAGTGAAAATATCAACTTAAATGCTAACAGCTAGTGCCTGGGTCTACAGCTATAGCAGATCTATTTAATTTATTGAGGATGCAAATATATAATTCTATGACAAGGAAAAGTGGGTTTCACAAAAGCACGTCTCAGAAAACAATAGCAATATTAGCAATATCAACCAAAATGCTAGCTATTTAGTCTAGAGAGCTGGTAGACTACCCTTTTAATCCTTTTAAATGAAAATGTGTGATTAATACAGAAAGAGAGAGAGAGAGAGATGGAGGAAATGGAGAAAATGAAAAATGCTGGCTAATCAATGATATTTTATATATTTACCTCACATATTTAAAATAGAAACCACACTAACGATTAGATATAGCTCAAAGAGACATCTGATTTTAAGACACAGTAAATGTTAAAAAAAAAAAAAAAAAAAGGATGAGGAAAAGATTCAAAAGCAGGTCTCAGAAATCCTGAAACATGCTAGCAATAATGCTAGTAACTAGCAGTATAGTCTAGAGATTTATTTTGGTAAGTTGACTCATTTAATTCACTTCATTAAAACTGAATGTGAATCAATACAGAGAGCGCGAGAGAGAGAGAGAGAGAGAGAGAGAGAGAGAGAGAGAGAGAGATGTGGGAAATTATGAAGGAAATGGGAAATGGTTTCTAATCAAATATTTTTTATCTCACACATTCAAAACAGTAGCACCTAGCAAACTGGGCCTATAGCAAAAAATACATTTTAAAACAAATTTAATTGGCAAAAGCATTAAAACTGATGAAGGAATTAAGAAAAATAATGGAGAAATGAGAAAACGCGGTTTTGTAAAACTTGTGATTGTGTGAATGGTACAGCAGACGCAAAGGAAAATGTCAGTCAAAAATGATAGCACTTATAAACTAGTGCCTTGATCTGGAGAAAAAAAATGAACTATTTGACTTCTTCATGTACTTCAAAAAATAAAAATAAAAAAAAAACTTTATATCAATGAAAATGCTAGTAATTAGTAACCAGTGCTTTGGTCTACAGTGTTAAGCACTAAGCTAATACCTCAGTGGGTTTACACGCCGCCTTTTGTTTGGACCTCAAAGCACTTAATCTAAATATCGGAGGCTGACTAGCATTCCTCAGGGTTGGATCGGCTTACAGCTAGAAATCATGCTTAGGATGGTTTTTAATGTTTTTAATACAATACGAACAGCAAGATTATAAGACCTATATCTTAACCTTAGCAGGTAGCAGCTAACCATTGTTACACTAGCAACTCCATGTGTCTAATACATTTAACTAGATAGTAAAAGCTTGGGATCACTAAGAAGGGGAGGAAAAATACATCACATCGCAATTGTCTAAAATTCATACGATATTAAAAGGCGAAACAAACAAACAAAAAAAAACAATCTCAATCTCGATCCAAACACTGGCGACTTATAGCACAATATATCTGATTTGTTTGAGGTGACTTTGGCATTGTAAAAAAAATAAATAAATAAATAAAAATGCAAGACGAAAAGAAAGATGGAGAGGTGGGGATGGGAAATGGTGGAGTGGGTGGAGCGAGGGAGTGTTGCATTGCGGCTGCCATTTTCTCACCTCGCTGTTGAAAAAAAATGCTAGTTCGAGACGGATTGATCTGAAATCGAATGGCTGGAAGAATGAGGTGATTCTAAACCTGAAGAGAGACGGTTTGGGAATGAACGCTGGGACAAAATAACAAGGCCCACCTTCAGAAACCACGGGTACACTGTGTACTATGTACGGAACTGACAAACTCATAAAAATTCCACCAAACATAAAAGTGTTTTGAAAAGCAAGTCTAATATTCACCATCTAGCATCTGACACTGATTTGCTTTGTGCTGATTTATGTTTTTTGGGAAGCTTTTATTCATTTTATTGCAAAGATTTGTTAAACTGTTTAAAAAAGCTCCTCAAAATTGAATTTGAGAATTAAAATAAAATTTTATGCATATACATTGTTTGGTTGTTTTTTACCCTCCTGATTCTTAATTTAAGATTTGGTATTTAAATCAGGGCCTGAATTAGAACATCATGCATAATTAGAAAAATATAATCAAAACAGATGCTAGATCATTGTGAACTCTGTCTAAATAACAATATTTTAAAATTTACCAGTCAGAATTTTTGGGATTCTCAGTATTATAAGTGCATTAAACCATTTAAAGCACTGAATATGGTAAAATTATAGGCTTGTATTAGTATTCTGAAATTATTAAAACTAGATAATAAAAGGCAGTTCTGACAGAACGAAAAAGATTCATAGCTGAAAATTACATAATAATATAAAAAACAGGCAAAAAGCAATGTTTTCTCTGCTATATGTATCGTAAAATATCACTTCTCTAAACTTAACTTTCACTCCTCTTATATATTAACTTAATCATTTGTTATTTTTCTTCATTTGATTATTAGCTGAATTAATTTGAACAGAAAGCAGTTTTGCAATGTAAATAACTCTCGAGACCATTCCAAAAATATTCCTAAATGTTAAAAATAAATTGTTACATGGAGCTGAATCATGTCTACAGAAAACATGGCACTAAAAAACTTTCAAAACTTAGGTCTAAAATATATATCTATTTACAGATATGGAAAATAAAATTGAACATGATGTAATACAGTGAACCAAAGTGGTACTTACAGGACGTGTGGAATGACACAATCACACTGGGGTAAAAAATAAATAAACCATCCTCGATATTCCAGTTGCAAGAAAAGGCTACAAAAACAATCAAGTTTATAATTTCAAAAAATAAAAAAATAGAAAACAAACTACAAAGAAAAAAAATCTAAAAGTATTGTCTGTAGCTATTTAAAAAATTATAATAGTGAGTTTTACTTTACATACTGTAAAAAAAGATATCATGTACGAATGACAAATAAAATCTTTTGCTTCCTAAAAACTTTTTTTGAAAAAAGCCACAAAAAAAAATAAGCAAGGCAAAAAATTGAAGTGACATGAAAAGGTCAGAGTTCACTTGGCCTGCTTGGTAACAAACAGAAATGGATAAAAGCGTCTAGACAGGTCAAGGTGCACGACGTCGGGTCCCAAACGCCCTCGTGCAACATTTCCACTTTCCCACTGCGGACGTTTCCGGAAGGAGGGGTCACCAGTGGACCTGTGGAACAAGTGTGTACTTCGGAGGGTGCTGAAGGGGAGAGTGGCGGGGGGTCAGTGGTGGGGGGGGTCAATGGTGGGGCGAGTGGCGGGGGTCAGCGCTCCTTACTCGGCTAATCAAAGGGTACAGAGGGCAACAGGGCCAAAGAGAAAAGGGCAGGGCTGTGCTTTGTCTCCATTCAGGACACTGAGATGAGCTTCCGCTGACATTTCACACACACACACACACACACACACATATATATACGCACACCACCTGGGGCCTTCCTAAGCCAAAAGCTCCGACCTTGATTATAAATGGAATGTGTGTTTAAACAGACACGCAGGATGGACACGGCAAACACACCAAAATGTCCCTCATAATACTCATGAAAAGCAAAACGGCAAGCTTTGTGTGTGTGTCTGTGTGAGAGGGAATGACAGAGAGAGAGAGTAAAAAAAGGAGGAGGGAGGGAAGAAAGTGTAGGAATGAATTGTTATAGTAGCTATAAAGAGTCGTTCCCTCACCAGCATCTGTCCTGAACATGTCCAAAAACCGAAACAGTTACAATTTGAACTCTGTAACTGTTACATCACAGTTAGGTAAACATCTCTGAAGTTTTACTTTTGTTACTGTAGCACCGAACGCATAAATGTGTATGAACCTATGATGTGTAGCTGCGTGTAGCTGGACTGACTTTGTAATCAACAAAAGACTGATTAAATTGAATAACTGATTTAAGTGCATGGCTCTCCTGTAGACATTTCACAACAATAAATAAATAAATAACTATAATGGGACAAAAATGTGTTCTTTCTTAATGAATAACGAATGACAAATTGCTGTGGCGGGAAAGAAAGAAACCACTTCAAGGAAGTAACAGCACACAGTGTTTTATTGTTTCTCACACACACCGACACACACACACACTTGATGCTGTAAGGACTGTTTTGATCAGCGATCATGCTGAAGTTGTTGTGATACAACGGGAAGAGGAAAAGCAATTGATATCTCGCACAGGAGTGGCGCATGGATGCTCACACCATCAGATCAGTGGGTGGATGAAAGCAAACGTCCATGAATGAGAGATTTACACTTTCTGAGAAAGCATTTATTATTTACTAGTTAATAAATCAATAATTTAAAAATGCATTTCAGTCGAGCATTAGGATGTTTGTGCACTTGTTGTTGCTGAATCACAATACATGTATAATCATTTTAATGGCTGAATGTTAAAACCATGATTATCTAATCTAATCTAATCTAATCACTTAGTCACCTTAATGACTAGGGCTCATTATAATATTTAAGAACCAAGTCATGTGACTAGGGATCATTATAATATGTAAATAGTTGAGTGACTAGAGCTCATGGGCTCATTATAATATTTAAGTGCTTAGTCCACATGACTACAGCTGATTATACTATTTAAGTGCTCAGTCAGGTGACAAGAGCTTATGTTATAATATTTCAGTGCTGCGTCACATGTCTAGAGTTCATTATATTATTCAAGTATTTAGTCATGTGACTGGGGCTTATTATAATACTTAAGTGTTTAGTCACATGACTAGGGTCATTATACTACTTGAGAAAGTAATATGGCTGACAGAGTTGAAAAGTAAAGGCCCAAGCATAAGTAACAAATTCTGCAATAAAGAAGGAGATGTAAAAAGAGTTCAATGAGATGTTAATCTGAAAACAAGTGTTTAAATGATTGTTATAATCACATGATTTTTATATCCTTTGCGTAAGTTTGTATAAATTGGTCATCTGGCTTTATGCACATTTCTAAAAAAAAAAAAAAAAGTTTATTTATTTATATACCTATATATACATATAAATATGTGCTTTACAAACATAAATATGGTGGACTGAAGGATAACTTCTTATATACTACAACAGTTCCTCACACAACTAAAACAGGCAGCATCTCTTCAGCACCAAGGCCAGCGACGAGGCTAATAAAAAAGGGGCGGGGTGCCATAATCCTGCATGGCCCGCTTTTGAATATAACTCCTGGAGTCAAAGCCCGGCCATAATAGAAGACCAGAATCCCAGACTGGTGATTGTGTTGTTCTGTTCAAAAAGTAGACTTAGATTGCCATGTTGCTTGCTTCTTTTGGACTCCGAGAGCTCCGGAGAGCCCTGACCAAAGGAAAGAGTGCACCGGAGGAGATCTCACTGTAACTCGTCTACCACCTTGCCTTCAGCTTCTGCTAGCCCAACCTGTTGGCCCTCCTCAACGCCCACTGCTGCTGCCTACGTTTACAGGGTGACTACGCTGGGATACACTCCTGAACTGTTTATGCATGAAAGACTGAGTTATTGACTGTATGTGTTAATAAAGAATTGCACCTGTTTGAGCACCGCAAAGGCGTCTCTGTGTCTGTGTAACTGCCCTTCCGCAAAAGTGCTTTACAGTGGTGGAGAATGGTGGAGCAGATTAAGCAAGAGCTACAAGCCACTATAACAGAGCTCTCCCGGCTGCAGCAGTGAGGGGGTGAACTCATTCCTCTGCCTAACCTACAAATAGGCACAGCGTTTGCTTGCTAAGCTCTGACCCCAAGATGACGTTGAGGCATACCTACTGTACAAACGCAGCATGCATATTTTTTCCCCAGTACCTGAATGTCTGAATGACTTGGGGCCGAGAGTCTGGTGTGGTAGGCGGCCATGGAGTTTCTTCGCTGGGGATATGATATGCAAGTGCCATGTCAAACTAGACCGCCTGCACCGAATCGCATGCCATTGGCTTAAGCCCGCCAAACTTAGCATGCGCAAGATCACAAAAAGTCTGGTAGTGAATAAAGTGTTGAGCTCCCTTCCCCGAGAGGAGAGAAAGGATGTGGGCAAGCGTAGTGCGACTTCACTGCGAGATGCAATGAAGGATTGGAATGTGTGGTATCAATACTCTCTCTGGGCCCAGAAAGGCAGAAAATCCCTGACAAGAGTCTGCCACGTTTCATCATGGGTCCCAGAACTCATTCCTCCATTTAAGCCTGAGCCTCCCACCAATGAGCCCATGCCCAAAGAGCCAAAACCGTCCAAAGCATAGGAGGAGCACCCATACCTGCCCTGCTAGACACCGAAAGCACCACGATCCTTGCTCACCCCTCAATCATTTCGAGGGGTGCAAAAATGTACAGAAACTTCTGATCACCTGCATACTTGGGGTACTGCCGGGAGGAGCCAGCGGCGAGTGTCATGGTGGAGGCACACTGAAAGCATACCATAACAGTAGGAGTCATTCCTAACTTACCTGTCCCTCTCTTGTTAGGGAACTATGTGAAAAAGACCAACAGGAGAGAAATAAAAAAAAAAAAAAAAACAGAGCATAGGCTGCCACAGAAAGACCCTCCCTGCCATGCCTGTATGGCTCATGCCCACAAAGAAAGTGCAGATGCCGAAACTGAGCCACTTTCATCTGGTAATGCACCTCTTTCCCTGTCTCTGCAAGTGGCGTGTGAGGGAAGATGCGCAGCTAATACTTTAATTAATGGAGCCAGGTGCATGAGCTAGAGGGCGAATTTGAGGAGGATGGGCAGCCACAGCCTGCACATAATTTCTGGTGCATGGAGAGGTGAGCCCTGAGACCTCCTAATGGTCTGGGTTAGTGTTGATTCGACACGGCAATGCACCTGGCACACTCACATACGCTGGGCAGCTTGGAGTCCATAACACCTTGGAAAAGATCCGAGATCTCTTTCACTGGCCCGGACTGGATGCTGAGGTGAAAACGTCTGCCAAAGGTGCCCTGAGTGACAGAAAACATCACCAAAGAAAGAGACCATAGAGATCTGGTACTTCTCTTCAGTCGAGTAGGATTGCCAAAGGAGCTCCTTACAGACCAAGGTACCCCATTTATTTCTAACTTAATGTGTGATCTGTGCTGGCTGTTGCAAGTAAAACAAGTCCGCACCTCCATTTATCATCCCCAAATTGATGGACCGGTTGCATGTTTTAACCAGTCACTGAAGAGGATGCTACACCGAGTAGCAGATGATAACGGTTGAAACTAGGATTAACTTCTTGCATATGTGCTCTTCGCTGTTCAAGAAACACCACAATCATCCACAGGTTTCATGCCATTTGAAGTCACAGCACAGGGGGAACAGTGAAAGCTATTCGACAGACCGGCACAAACTCGCGAGTTCATGCCCGGCGACCGAATGCTTCTCTTAGTGCCCAGCATGAAATGTTCCTGGCCTGGTGGCAAGGTCACAATCACCATCAAGCTGCATGTTGGACCAGTGAATACAGACTGCAATAGCAGGGTAAGCCGAAAAACCTCTGAAGTTTACCACATTAATTTACAAAAGTGATGGGTTAAACCAATACTGCATGTCTCAGCTTTGGTCAATTTATATCCTGAAAAACAGGGACGTAAGCTGCTGCAAGGAGGAGAAGAACTGACTCCAACCCAGGCACAACAGCTAAACCAAGATATGGTCTCCTCCATGACATCAAAACTCTCCCTGATGTGATAATACGACAGCGCCCCTAGAGAGTTCGGGAGGCCCGCCATCGCGCGATCGAAGACAAATTGGATAAAATGCCACAAACCGGCATCTTTGACCTATCAGCCAGCCCCTGGTCCAGGCCCGTTGTGGTGGTACCCAAGTCCGACTGTACCCTCCGTCTTTGTAATGACTTTTGGTGATTAAACCAAGTCTCTGACTTCGATGACTCTGAGTTGTCACGTACTGTTGGATGTTGGACTGTGGGTGTGGGTGAGGCATAGGCGCAGAGGGGGTAAGGTGGTAAACAAAAAGAGTCTTTA
>JAQQZS010000001.1:31541895-31553961 GCA_030068045.1 Platyallabes tihoni
GTGATGAACTGAGTCACGGTGTTGAGCTGAGTCACGGTGATGAACTGAGTCACGGTGTTGAGCTGAGTCACAGTGATGAACTGAGTCACGGTGATGAACTGAGTCACGGTGATGAACTGAGTCACAGTGATGAACTCCACTCAGAATCCAAAAGTCAGAATAAGTTATTATTTTACAACAAATAAAATTATATCAGGAGTCCTAAATGATAATATTAACCTCACTTACAATTTTCAATCAAGTATGTCACGATATTAAATCAAGTCACAGTATTATATATAATCAAGTCAGTGTTTAAAAATAAACGACAGAATTCAGTGGACACAGGTGCGAGTTAAAATGTCATATTAACTTACAATAACCAACAGAATCAAGGTGTTGAACAGGGTGACTATGTGAATCAGTGAGTCAGGAGGATGGAAGCAAATTTATTTAGATTCATAGCATCTTAAATAGATTTAATTTGAATTCTTCTGTCCTGGTAAATGTCCCAGGTATTCCCTTTGAAAACTTCTGTTCCATGTCACATGCATTTTTTTTCTTCAATTGTGTTAAGCCTATTGGCATGCTTAGTAACTCAGAAAGGTGGAAGATTGTAAAGCGTAAGAGCACCTGTGGCTTTAGGCTCTTCCCCAACGCCGCTGTCTGGAGCTTTGCGAGCCTTTCATGATGAATTACAGCGGCGGATTAATTGTGTACACAAAACACACACACACACAACACACAGACATGTATCTAACCAGGTCAGGTGTGTTTTGCTGGGAAGAGTCGAGCTTTTCTCATTCATCCGACTGACAAACAGGAGCAAGGGCATGGCTTTCAACCTGCAGGTGGGCCCCAATCGGAGATTACGCAACACCAATATAACGTACAATGTGTGTATGTGTGTGTGGTTTTTTTTAAAGGGTTGCGTGGTGCTTAACCCAAAAAGAGACGTATTCTCATGGAGTGGTTTTAGGAACGACGACGTGTTTCCGTTGTGGGGAATTTCACAATCGTGTACCTGAAGTTGACGCTCAGCCCAGCCTGGGAGTGTGTAAAGGCGTTTTATTTGCTCCTCTTGGCCGCTCCCTTTACTTAAACACACTTGGTATGGTGGGTCTTTTTAAGGGTGCTGCCTTCACTGTGGCCTTTCTTTCCCCTTTTTACTGGGAAGTGACATTTTAAAACTTAAGCACTAATAAAAATTTAAACGACAAATAATTTGTCCAAGGTCAAAACCTGAACCAGAAATGTTATTGAATGTTAAATTCAAATTTTAATAAACATCCCAAAACGAAGATACTGTAAATGTAGATTTATGCTAACCTCACTATTTTGCATCTTCTAAATATTTGGCTATTCCATCCTTTTAATTCAATAATGAAGCACTTTGACCTGTACTGGCAAACGGTGAGCATGTTTTTTTTTCCCTTCAGGTTTTCTCAAAATCAGTGCCAAACCTGAGGCTAATTGCTGTACGACATTAGCACCGCCGAAAATGAGTCATTTGTTTATTTGGATATTAGCCGCACTGTATTGTGTGGGCAGCGATACGAAGTCACGCACACTCGGATCTCGACTGCTGTACAAAACCCAACAAAACGACGTGACTCACCTGTGAAAGACAGACCGAGCGCGGGAGAGAGGGAGAGAGAGAGAGAGAGAGAGAGAGAGAGAGGGAGCGAGAGAATGAAAAAAAAAAAGAAACAGAGACATCAAAGCACCAGGCGCTGTTGTGATGGACACTTTAGCAACAGATGAAAACATAATTGCGGTGACATGAGAGGGAAAAAAAAAAGGTGAACCAGCACAAAGTGAAGTTCTTTAACGACGAGAGCCGACGTGCTCCGTCTAGTGAGTGCTCTCGCTTTATCTGTTTTAAAGAAAAGAAAAGGCCTAAATGAAAGAATGTTAGACTAGAAATTCTTAAAAGCGGTGGCAACGAGGTTTAGTGCTGGGGAAAAGCTGGCTTGGCAGGAGAAATAAAACAAAAAAATATTGTGTCGTGAAATAAAACATAAAGAGAGATGTCTTAGCTGTACGACATTACATAATTTGCGTCCATATCACTGTATAATATTCACACCATTTCATATGCTAACCTCTATTACATTATTACTAGTAAACAGCATCTCGCAAAAACAATTCTTTGATCGTAAGTTGAATTAATTGAGATTATCTTTAGCTAATCAAAGATGGCCGACTCCAAAGTTCCTTCAAAATTTTATTTGTCAGCACAGCGACAGTAAATCCTCCAACAGGAAGACATCAGAATGAATGCAAAGAATGCTATGAATATGCTAGCAAAACTGGGATGGCGAAGCTAAACCAACAAAAAATATATATTTATTACCATTTTTTTCACATAATACTTTAAGAAAATCTTTTCTTTAAAAATCTTTTTTCTGATAATTCCTTATCAGTTTGCTGTTGTGTCAATCACCACAAGTTGTTGTATTGTGCCAGCTAGCAATTGGCATTCAGCTAGTTTGTACGGACAGAATTCTAAACATGCTAGCTAATATATTAGAGCTGCTGACTTAGCTTTTAGCTAACATTTTCCATTGATGAAAGAAGCACAAATTAATCATTAGGAATTAATATGTGTGTTATGTGTCCTGTGCTTTAACTATTATGCAACGCCTGGTCAAAAAATAAAAAGTCACAATTTTAAAAGGGTCAAACTATTAGGCTACATTAAGCAAGTAAACAAACAAGAAAAAAAACTAAATGACTAGAACTGGACTTTGGAGCGATGGAAAAAGGTCATGTGACCTGATGAGTCCAGATTGAGCCTATTCCAGAGTAATGGGCGTGTCAGGGTAGGAAGGGACGCATAGTGTCCACTGTCTGAGCCTCTGGAGACTGTGTTATGATCTGGGGTTGCTTCAGTTGCTCAGGTCTAGACTCAGCAACGTTATGTGGCAATAAAATGAAGTCAGCTGACGACCTGATGCGACACCACCTTGTGTACTGTAATCAAAACTAAAGGTGACCAAATGAAATCTTAGTGTGTGTGACTTTTTTTTTCGGCCAAACAGCATACTTCTACTAAATGTAATGGGAGAATACCCACCTCCCAGGGTACTGTGTTTTCTTGTTCATTTCAAGTATTTCCTGAATATTACCCAGTTTATTTATTAGGAACAAGGTTGCAAAACTTTTTAAACATGCTAAAACTAATGGTTATTATTTATGTTTATTATGTGGTTTTGTCTATAGAAAGAATTTCATTGAAGTATAGCTGTGGAAACAAACAGAGAGCAGTGGAACATATTTTTTCAGCTTCCCATTGTGTGTAATGTCGACCAGGGGACCCTGGGACTCTAGACCTGGGGAACTTGGGCCTTTGTAAACATAAGAACCTCCCATTATGTGTGTCAATCACAATCTGGGGAACATAGGACCCTGGGAGCATAGGGATGACCCCAGTATGAGCAATTATAATGTTCTGATCGAACTAAATGAAGAATTTAAAGCTATACTTCAACTTTTACTTCAGTATTTATTCCGGCACTAGTTTTTATTCACTTTATAACTTAGAATTTTTTTTTTTTTGTGTGTGTTTCCCGCCTATGCTAGATGCTAAAATTGACAGAAGCTCATTTTCTTTGTCAAAAATGATCACAGCTTAGCAGTTAGCTTAGCTTAGGAGATGAGGATTAGCCACCAGTTCACATCTTAAGATAAGGAAACTAGAGAGACTGTAGTTGAAACAAAAAAAAAGAAAGGGAAAAACAGCACTTAGTAATGGAGTTTCTAATTTGGAGTCATGATGATAGAGAAGATAAAATGCAGTAATCAGAAGTAGGAAGCCAAGAAAGAAAAAGGAAAGCAAAATAACACCTCAGAATGCCCTCAAAATGAAAAGCATTTTCTTTTTTTTTCTCTCTCTCTCTCTCTCTCTCCCTTTTTTTTTTTTTACAGGCTTTTAAGGTTTAACGCTGTGCGAGAACTTCAAAAGGAACGTATCGACCTTACACACTCGTGTATGATCTCTGGCGTCCTCCAGAGAAACACGCTTTAAAATATGGTTTACGGTTGATGGCTGCCTTTATGCTTTTTTTTATATTGTTTGTTGAGGGTTTAGGGCTAAAAAGTTGGAGAGAAAGATCATATTTATAACATGTAAGGTCAGGAGATAAAACGTTAAACAGATAAAAGTGGTTTAGGAAAGTGCTACAGTAGATATAAAATTCATTCTCATTCTACACCGTATATCCTGTACAGGGTCGCAGGGGGCCTGGAGCCCATGCCAGGAAAATGGCCTTCACAGATGCTTAACACTGAGCTTCTATGTCATCTGAGTTACATACTGTAGCTAACTTCAATTTATATGTGATTTTATAAACAACCCATTAGCTAATAAACTTTTTTATTGTTATGATGGCTAGTGATAAATAACACAGCTAGCTTATTTAGAAAAATTAACATGAACAGATAACTAGATGATCTGCTAATTGGTGGTTGGTAAAAAAAAAAAAAAAAAAAACTACCAAACCCTGATAAAGACACAGGCCATATGTTACAAATTATTGATTATTTGATTTATAACTAGCTATTATGCTAATTAGCAACTTAAATTAGAAAATTAGAAAAGAAAATCTGAAAAAGTAAGGTAGCAAATTTGTTGCTAGCAAGAAATGCATTAACAAAAAAGCTAGTTCAGATGTCCAGATGTACATAAGTAACAATTAAAAATTTTATTTATTAGGTGATTTTATTAGATGATTACACACATTTATCATATTACATACATACATGACACTGATAACCAATTTTATTTCTTTTCACACTGTATGTATGTAGTGTTTATGCTAATACTGAGGGAATTATGGGTAATAATAATGAACCCTATGCGTTTTAATAGCCAACATTCAAACATGAACGCTAACTAGAGATGACGTTTATCAAAGACAAATCCTTTCACCTTCCAATCTCTCACAGAGAGCAGACCTAAAGCGTGTGGGATTAGCACAATGCCAAGTCTCCCTCTCTCGCTCACACACACACACACACACACACACACACACACACACACACACACAGAAGCAAAAGAGAGCCTGGCAGCAGATCGATTGCTTTTATTGATCCAGCCCTCGCTGGTGATGTAATGCCTCTCTGCCATTTTTTCCCCTTCAGGAGCCGTGGCCAAATGCAGCCACTTAGCTTATGGCTTGGACATCACAGACTCGAACTGACAGTTAAAACCAATCTCAGCAATGTGAAGCTCCATGTATTATTTCTTTCATTTCAAACCATGTTTTATTATGATTTTCTGCTAGAGATATAATGCATACCAAACCCCACTGGTGGCATCCATATGTAAAAAAAAGAAAAAACAGATAATTGTCATGACTGAATTATTGCATTCCCTCACATTAAGAAGTCATGCCTATGATGTAGTTATCTGATACCCTAGGATCATTAAGTTCTGGCCATAACTTACCTTAATTTTAACTTAATTATCTCATTCATTCCACATCACTAAGTCATTATCTCAGAAATATTTTTTTTTTTTGTCATGTTACTACGTCATGACGATGACTGAATGATCTAATTTTTATGTTACTTAATTAAACTTACAGTATGATGTAATTACCTATTTCCTTCACATTATTAAGCCATGGCCATGACTTAATTATCTCATTCACTCTTAAATATTCTCCCTTCATGTTACTACAGTATGTCATGACAGTCACTGAATTATCTCATTCTTTTATGTTACTAAGCCACGGTCATGACTGAATTATCTGATTAACAAGTCATGGGCATGACCTAATCATCTTGTTCATGTTACTAATTCATGACAGTCCGTGAATTATCCCCTTCCTTCATATTACTAAATCATGGCTAAATTCATGACTCAATTATCTAATTCCTTCACGTTACTAAGCCTTGACCATGACTGAGGTACCTCATTCCTTCCACATCACTTAGTCTTGGTCATTACTTAATTATCTCATGTTACTAAGTCATGGGCATGGCTTAATTATCTCATTCTTTCCACATCAGCAAGTAATGGGCATGGATGAATTATCTCATTTTTTTGTCACATTACTAAGTCGTAGCCATAACTGAATTATATCATTTATTCTCCAAGTTAATAAGTTATAACCATGTATGAAGTATCTAATTTCTTCCCCATCACATCACATCGCCATGACTGATTTAAAAAAAAACTTTCTTTTTTCATTTTATTAAGTCATTCCCAAAGTATGCTGTAATTATCTCATTCATTTATGTGACTAAGTCATGACCATGACTGAATTATCTTATTTTTTCACATTACTAAGTCAAATCTACAGTATGATGCAATTAACTAATTCCTTCACATTAATAATCTGTGGTCATGATTTAATGATTTTGTTCTCAGTGCATTAATAAGTAAATAGTGGCCACAAAATACTTCTCTCATTCCCGAACATTGAATCCCTGCATCTCATGTGTAAATACATCATGGCCGCACATTATTTTTTTTTATTATTATTTTAGAGTCATTTCAAATGAAGAAGAGCAAAGCAAGGACTCTTAGTGTAAGTAAGTTGTCAGTCTTCGTGTTCCGTCTTTTCTTCTGCCTTTGCTCAGGTCGCCTGCAGTGGATTATGGGTAATACAGAAAAGCCGACTTCTTCAGAAGAATTCCTGTACACATACAGTTGGGTCCAAAAGAAGTAGCAGGTCAGTGCATAAAAACTCACTCACTTGCTACATGACAAGGCCAGACACACACTGGCCAATCACAGACATGTTGAATTTTTCTTGACTCTGGCGCTTTGGCTATAAATAGACGTGTTCGACTTGAATAATGTGGACATTTTCAAAAATTATACATTCATAAGATTATAAAAGATATAGTTTATACACTGAACGTGTAAGAACACAGCATAATTAAATCACTTTTTAAAAAGTGAATACACAATAAGGCTCTTATCATAATAACCTGAAACACACCAATCACATAAAAACAAACCTCAATGACAATCTGAATGAATTTTTAATACAGTCATTGTATAACATTTCACGAGATCAAAGAACACATCATGAGTTTTTTCACTATTCAGATACAAGAAGGATTTAAATTTCATCAGAAGTTTAAATGCTGGAGAACAGTTCCTTTCTCTCTTTTGTCATGTTTTTGAAAGCGGAGGTCAGAAGGTCAGTCTTTTGAGGTCATGGTGAAACGGTGTGTGTGTTGACGCAGTGCAGGGCAGGAGGAAGTGACGAGCCAATTACAGGCAAAAAAATTAACACAAATTAAAAGCAGCTGGTATTAAAAAAAAAAAGTAGTTTAAAAATGTTAATGAAATATTTGATATAATTTTACTGCATTATTGAATTCAAAGAGTGTTATGCAAGCATGTGAGCCACAGCTGAGCATCTGAAAAGTGATAGTTTGGTCGAAAAAGAAAGTTATCTCATTTAACAAGGCAGGGTTACAGGATAAGGTTATTGACTGGAGTTTTTAAATCGTCTCAAAATTCAATACCAGAATTATAAAGTATTATTGTTATTATACACTGAATTATTGCAAGATGGTATGAACACAACACGAAAGAAAAGAATTATGTTTCTGAGACATAATCCGTATTCACTAAAGATGAATGGATAAGTGAATAGATATAAAGTAGATGAGTTACAGCCACATTAAACTCCAAATGCTCAGAGGAAAATGGAAAGGACAGGAAAGATGATGTAGGGATGACTCTTAGCAGTCACACATCAGAGTGAATGATGACGGAGAGGGGAAGATTTATAGTGGTGACAGAACAAGAGAGATAGAGATAGAGTGAGAGAGACATGATTCATGAAATGAGCGTAAGTCACAGACAATGTTTTAAAGAATGAGAGCGAGAGAGAGAAAGAAAGAGAGCGAGGGAATGAGAGATACAAAGACATAGGGACAGAGATAGCTATAAAGAGACAGAGGGAGAGCTATGAAGAGAGAGATAATGAAACCTAGACAGAGAGAAAGAGAGAGAGAGAGAGAGAGAGAGAGACTTAAAGACTTATAGAGAGGGACAAAAAGACAAAGAGTGACCTATAGACAATGTAGAGAGAGCTATAGGGAAAAGGGGAGACACTGAGATAGAGAGAGAACTTTACAGAGATGAGAGAGAGAGAGAGAGTTACAACGAGACAACCATAGACAGAGACATAGAAAAGACAGATACATATATAGAGAGATAGAGAGCAACCTATGTGAAGAGAGGGAGAGAGAGAAAGAGAGAGACCCATACATAAAAGGTGGCTATGGACAGGGGCAGAGAGACCTATAGAAGGTGAGACCAATGAAATGAAAGAGGTAATATATTTCTCTTAATATATAATATCAGCCAAAACACAGTATTGGTGCTGCTTTTATTATTATTTTTTAAATTACATATTATACAGAAAATGTGTTTACTACAGAACCTACTTCTGAACTTTATCCAACGTAGGCGTCACCGATCTCGCTTCCCTCAAAAGTTCAAAACTTCAGCCGTTTTGGACATTTTATATTTGCCCCCCAAATGTAAATTTTTCAGTGCTATATTTTCTCGCTTCAAAGAGTAATCGTTTAAAATGCAAATTATTTATATTCCTTTATGAGTATTGATACTAAAATTGGTGGAAGCTTCCAGAAGCATATGACATGTAAAAACTGTTACTTAAATTAAAACGTTCAATTTTTTGGCAAAAAAAGCAAAAAAATCTGTAGTGTCCGTAACCATGTCAAATTCATGTTGCAATATCTTAACAATTTTGTATTTTAGAAGAATACACTTTTCCAGGTTCATGCTTTTTCATGTGAAACAATTAAGATAATTGAAAGATTTTTATTTTAAAATAGTTACGGACACTACATAAAAGGACTGTATTTTGCAAATGTGTTTCTTTTTATCTGATAAAAATATAAATGTGTGTTCACATTTTTTATCTAAGTGATACATGTTTTAGGACCGATACCATTTTTTGGCAAAATGTACAAAAGTGAGAGAGAGAGAGAGAGAGAGAGAGAGAGAGAGAGAGAGAGATGGATAGACAGATAAATAATTTATTAATGAATTCATACATTTGTCCAATAGGGGGCGACGGGTGGGTTTCCCCCAGTTCGGGCATAGAAAACCCTCCTAAACTGGTGCACACACACACACACACACACACACAGATGGTCAAAATCCATTATACCCCATTTCATGTACAGAAAGTTCCAAGATGGCGGCGTAGATCTCCTCCTAACGACTTCTCTCTCTTTCTTTACCCCAGATCCTGCCATTGTTTCTTCACTAGAGATGAATGAAGGAGGAGGAGAGTGAAACGGAAAATGTGGAAGGAGAGAGTAGGAAATAAAAGAATAGAAGAGTAGTGAAAGGTGTGAGTGAGAGAGAGAGAGAGAGAGAGAGAGAGAGACTTGAAGTGAGGAAAGGAGAGAAGGATGGAGAGGAAGAGAGAGACCTTGAAGTTTTTGCCAATCTTTTCCTCCATAACTTTTTGTGTTAAGAAAGGACAGATATAAAACACACACACACACACACACACATACACCAGATGATGAGAGAAAAAACCCTTGATGAAGGAGAATTCTGTGCATTTCTGATTAAAATGCAAATTTGAGAAGGCACGCACGCACGCTCATACACACACACACACACACACACACACACACACACTGTGATGGTGGACGATATGAAGCACTCAGCAAGGACACTTTTAGCGAAGGGAGCAGTTAAATAAACCAAAGTGCTCTAAATATAGAGACACTAGTGCCCTTCACCCAGAGACAGAGTGAGAGAGAGAGAGAGAGAGAGAGAGAGAGAGAGAGAGAGAGAGGAGAAGAAAAGTGGAGAGATGGAAAAAAAGGAAAGGAAAAGGCGACAGAAAAAAAGGAAAAAGAAAGAAAGAGATGTTTGAGAAAGAATAAAGGATGAAAATGTTGAAAAAGAGGAAGATAGGAAAAAGATAGAGACAAAAAGAAGAGAGATAAAGAGAGACAAATAAAAGATAAGAAAAAAGAAGAGATGGAGATGGAGACAAACATCAAAACATGACTGGAAATGAAAAGAGAATGAGGGAGGGATAACAGTGAGAGAGAGATAAAGAGAAAGCAAAGAGGGATGTAAAATAGACCGATGGACAGAGTAAAGTTGAAGAAGGAAAGAACAGATACAAAATGACAAAAAGATCGAAAAAGACGAGGTTAGAATGTAATAAAAAAGTATAATGGAATGGAGAGACAGATTTAATGAGATGGAGTGAAAGGGAGAGAGAAAGAGAACTGTAGAGATGTGGAAAGAGAAAGAAAAAATGGAAGGAGAAAAGAATCTTTCAATCTTTGAAAGAGGCAAAAAGTGGAGAGATGGAAAAAGATAAAAGAAAAAGGGGACTGAAAACGAAGAGAAAAGAAAGACATTATTTAAAAAAGAATAAGTAAAAGATGAAAGGAGATAGATAGATAGATAGATAGATAGATAGATTCCTATGAAAATTTAGAGGAAGACATGCGAAAGATAGAGAAACGATTGAGAAAAAAAGAGAGGGATGAAGCAAGAGGATGAAAGACACAAAGAGACAGACAAGAAATAAGGGGAAAGAAAAGGTAAATGAAGATGATGGAGAAATAATTAGAGAAAAAGAGATAGAATGTATAGACTGATAAAGAGAAAGGAAGAAAAGAAAAGAAAAGAACATGGAGAAAGAAAAGAGAAACAGAGAGAAAATAAAAATGGACGGAAGAACTAAAGGAAGAAGAGAGAGAGAGAATAAACCATGAAAATGAGTGAATGAATGAGTAGACAGAGAGGAAGAAAAGGACAAGACTAATAGGAGAGAAAGACGATAAAAGTTAAGAGAAGACGAGGGCAAAGAGCGGACGTGAAAGATAGAACAAGTCTAGTAAAAAAAGGGAATGGAGAGAGAAAAATGGAAGTGAATTGAGAGAGAAGAGAAGAAGAAGAGGAACATTCTAGGATGAAAAAAAGAGATAATCTTGATGTAAAGCTCCGCCTTTAAACGTAAGGCCCCGCCCCATGCACTGAGGAAAGAAAAAGAAAACATTTAAATTGTTTTTATTCTAGCGCTAATAGCTTTCCTTACTGTGTTAGCCTCGTAGCTACCACGTTCTGTTAAAAACAAACTCAGTTATCGCTAAACATTTTGTTTTTTTATCCTTATTTATTCTAAAATTCATCTGGTTCTAGCCGCTAACTAGAATGCTAGCTAGCTATATTTGCTTTACTCACAACCACAAGTTGCATCTCTCCAGCTAGCGTCGTATAATAGTGCTGTTAGCTTCCTACACATTACCCAAATAGCTTAGATTAGATTAGCTTGATTAGCTTAGATTAGGTCATTTTAACATGAGCCACGTGGGGAATCATTGATGCTTTATCCAGTTTTAGCTGCTAACTAGCATGCTGGCTAGCTAAATTTACTTTTCTCACAACCACAAGAAGTTGTATGATGTATATTCCTCCAGCTAGCTTTACAGTACATAAGGGCGCTGTTAGCTAGCTAGCTATAGCTACTCATCATCTAACTGACTTAGATTAGATTGTTGTAAATTAAACATAGTCATGTGGGAAATCACAAAGCAGGTGTGAAGTCATAAATCGTACCATTTAGCTAATCGTTTTGCTAGCAAACCTGCTGAAATTACGCTAGCAAACTGTCCACTTTATTTAAAGTTCACTCTCTAGCAGCGGATGTGCAAAGAAGCAAGGTGAGTGTGCGTTTCCACATGCAAAGTGTGTGTGTGTTTTTATGTGTGTTTTATGCATGTCAAGAGTTGGAACGGACGCACACACACACAGCGGCGGTGTCAGGTCCAAACCTCACATCTCAGAAAAGAGAACAGGACTGACGCAGGTGCTGGCATTCTCTGAAATACCACACTCAGCTCCGCATTCCCTGAGTCTAACCCTTTCACACACCTTGGCTCGATTTAATCCTGGGCCCGCACAGACACACACACACACACATGCATAGACACACACACACACACACACACACATGCACAGGCACACACACACACACACACAAACACACACACACACACCTACATACACACACACACATGCACAGACACACACACACACATACACAC
>JAQQZS010000001.1:31597243-31607421 GCA_030068045.1 Platyallabes tihoni
CTCTCTCTCTCTCTCCCTCTCTCTCGCTCTCTCTCTCTCTCTCTCCCTCTCTCTCCCTCTCTCTCTCTCTCTCTCTCTCTCTCTCTCTCCCTCTCTCTCTCTCTCTCTCTCTCTTTCTGTGTCTGGATTTCTGGCTCCCCCTTTGTGTCTTTTTGTCTCTCTGTCAGTTTCTCTTGATAGATAAATCCCTTTCTGTCTGTCTCTCTTTCCTTAGTTTCTCTTTCTCTTTGAAGCCATCTTGCTTTTTTTTACCTTCTCTTTTTTGTCTCTCTTCCTGTCTTTACTTCTCCCCATACTGTATATATAGACACTGTAGATAGATGGATCTCTCTTTCAGTGTCTCATGCTCTGTTATAATTCAGTGTGCAGTTCTCTCTCTCTGTCTCTGTCTGTAAGCAGTGACCCTGAGCTCCGAGCGGATTCTCGCTTTGTCGCTGTAATGGTCGATAATTGAGCAGAATCCATCACAGAGCTGAAAATAGGACCTAAATGACCATAAATTGTAGCTCAGGAAGGTTTTTAACACACGCTGTGCCTGAACTCGGGCCACACCGCTCCTCGCCGCGTCGCTTTCTCTTCCCTCCTGCTGATTTCTTTCATATTTACCTGATTAAAATTATAGCTTCTGTCTCACCGAGACGCCGCGGCACGCTTCTGAATGATGCCTCAGAGCTCGGCTCCGTGCTAAACGCTGGAATCACGGCTAGTTAGCGGTCTAACTCCTCTTAGCGTCCGCTATTAAAGAAACGCTGTAATCATTACTATCAGGTGCTTATGGCTTCTGGGTTTCTAATCAGGGCAGAAGTGTTTAAAAAGTGCTTTAGATGCTATTTTTAGATATTCTCTTATTCTGGCGTTAAAAAGGGGCGGGGTTTGAGTACATTTATTACAAAGGGGTGGGGTTAAAGTGCTGGCCTGCAAACATGCTACAACGTAGTTTAGCTTCCAATCGCTTTAGTTTGGGTAATGAACTGAAAATATATTTTCAGACAAAAATAGCGTAAATATTTAATAAAAATCCGTCAAACCTTTTTTGGAAGCTTTACAAAAGTACATATTTTAACATGAAACGTCATTTCACTATCCACAAACCTGAATGATTTACAGATTAGTGATTTCTTTCCCCCTTTTTTCCTTCCAACTAAACGCTTTCACTTCCTCAGTACTTTGGTTCCACATCATTCATATTACATCATCGCCGAGACGTCGTGATTCGGCAGGTAAAGCTCGGCTTCATTGTTGAGCAAGTGGATATTATAGTGATTTTAGCCTCATATCTAAAAAGCATGAGTGTGTACTGCAGTCACTTCCTCTACGGTTTAATATTTAGCTGGACGTTGCGTTCTGAACCGAGGCCAGACTGAGGTAATGCAGCACTTTAGCAGATGAAATAAAACACCAAAGCCAACTTTGATTTGTTTTTCATTTACCGACGGGTTTTGGACCACCATGTA
This sequence comes from Platyallabes tihoni, assembly GCA_030068045.1. NCBI lineage: Eukaryota > Metazoa > Chordata > Actinopteri > Siluriformes > Clariidae > Platyallabes > Platyallabes tihoni. The sequence goes on from JAQQZS010000001.1 coordinate 31,598,698, forward strand.
TATATATATATAAATATATACACATTTATACTGTACATCACTGCATTACTCAGGCCAATGTTATAGATCAGGGAATTAATGTCATAGTAGAATCTCATCTTTATCAGATTAACATTATTAATTAACTATAAAACTGTCTTCTAACCTCAGACTCATTCTGTTATTCACAAATAGCAGGTGTTTAATTCACAGTGAAAAACTATTCATGGATCAACTTCTGAACAGTTTGCCAGCAAAACTCGATAAAAGCCACTTTCAGACTTTTACTCGTTTTGCCAATTTTTTCCCTGACGCACAAGGTTGTCTAATAAAACTTAGAAAACTGCTTTATAACCTAATTTTAGATGCTTTAACCCTTAGTGTTTGACGGCATCACAGACGATGCCTATCACTTTTTTTTTTCTCTTTGCAAGTGTTTTTGTAAATGAAACTATATTGTAGCAACCCAGAAAAATGGTAGACGGTTTTCTTTCCAAAAAGTTTATTGCCAAATAAATGTTTGTTACTAAATTAACAGAGATTCTCATCTCCACACGTGTTGGAGACCCGCCCCCGCGCTTAGCGCTCCATTCACATGCAAGATTTATGTAAACAACCCTATTCAGATGTAAGTAAATGCTAATTGCGGGGTTGTTGGAGGGCGTGATGTGCTGATGCATGTCCGCGTCCAACAGAACAGGAAGGGCTTGAGTAAAGAAACAAAAAAATTTTTTTTCAATATTTTCACATAAATATTCTTATCCGCACGTAAAAATCTTTCCCTGAGAAAATGACTTGTCGCGCGAATCCACACAAAGTGTAAATAATAATAATTATCATGCTTTTTTGCTGAGGATTGAATAATTATTTGACCATAAATGGCTGGAATGTGGCTGTGTATATAATGAGTGAATTAAAGCTGATCACATCGGCAGCATTTTGATCAACGAGGATGAAAAGTGCAAAGTGAAAGTGTGCACTGAAGTGAGCAGCTTTATTTCACTCGTAAAATACTCAGATCACAAACAACAGCATAGCACAATGCATGGTGTCTGTGAATGGCTGAAATGTGGTTGTGACTAAGCCTTAACGTCCTCAATACGTTCTTTGAAACAGAACTTTATTTAATTTGAATGTTGTGCAAACACCATGTTATGTAGTTAACGACGACTGTAGCGTAAGCCATTTATTCCACAGAAATTGACATTGTGATAATAATTTTTTCCAAACGTGTGCAGCCTTTCGTATTGTTGTACTGATTACTAAAACTGTTTGCGCTTCTGAACTGAGAAATTAAACTCCATGTTGTGCTGTTTTAGGAAAATAATCAATAATCATAGAGCTGAGCAAAGTAACAATTAGCACCATGAGAAATTGATTGTATTTCATTAACATCATGTCCTTAAGCATTTTATTCCTTTCATACCACAGCAGTTTGCAGATAATTACAGTTTCATGTTTTACGGTACTGAAAAAAAATGGAACGTTCTAATGCTAATGGAGACGAGCGCTCAGAAGCAAAGCTCCGCTCACATCTGCATGAACAAACATGAAGAAAGTGTGTGCGTGTATGACCTTTATTTATGTCTCGTTATTGTTCTTAAAGTGTATCCGATTAAAAATAAACTCATAAGGCGGGGGCTGTTTTTTATTTTTATATCATAACAATATGAAAAAGAACTAATCAAAGTGTTTTTTACAATTTTTTTTTACCATAGTTATTATAAGGATTACATTTCTCAGACATGGTGCAGTCACGTTATACCTGCTGATTTTATCCTATTCTTTACCCTTTCGCCCGTTCTTCCTGTGCACCTTGAGCCGCATTTGAAACAGATGAAAGATGCTGTATAAATAAAGTTGTTCTCATTGTCGTCGTCTTACAAACTGGGTAAACAACGAGCATTCATTCAACATGTCCTTTTTATTATTATTAGTTTTTTTAGAAACCATGGCATCCGAGCACGCGGCTTTTTACCTGCTGGCTTTGAACAGAGATAAATGGCCGGATTACTGGTCCCTTTTCAAGCAGCCAAGTTTGCAGAGGAGTTCAGCGAAGGCGCCCTATTCAAACCCGAGCTCCTTTCTCCTGCGTTTCTCAACCTGAGAGCTGTTTGCACGACAAGGTGACTTCTCCCTCTTTAAAGGAAAAGAAAAAAAAAATACTAAGGTAGAGAGGCTCAGAAAGCCAAACAGAAAAGCTCTTTAAAACTGTATTTATGGACACGGCAAAGACAAACAGTGTCTCTGTTGAAAACCTGAACAAGCTTCCTGATGACAGGAGAACTGAAAAAAAGCCATGTCTCTCTGTCTGTGCTTTCTTTTTTTTCACAAAGTGATTAGGTCCTTAAAAACACAAACCAGAGCCTTAGAAGGATGATAGCCAGAGAGTGGAGAGAGAGAGAGAGAGAGAGAGAGAGAGAGAGAGAGAGAGAGAGAGAGAGAGAGAGAGAGGAGAAAGACAAGTAAGGGATAGAGAGTAGGCAGGAGAGATACCAGAGAGAAATGAGAGAGAGTGGAGAGAGCTGGGAGAAAGATAGGAGAGATTGATAAGTCCTCAGAGATATAAGTGAAAAGACATTAGAGACAGAAGAAAGAGACTGGTGAAAAGAGTGAGACTGGAAAGATACTGGAGACAGCTGTGCGAGACAGGCATGAAAGAGACAGGAAAAAGAGAGGCAGAAGAGACAGCTGGAATAGAAATGGAATAGATACTGGATATGATTGGGAGAAAGACACAGGAGAGACAGGTGAGACTGGAGAAAGACAGGCGAGAGAGAAATACAAAAATGAGAGACAAGTAAGAAGGACAGGTAAGGGCCGGAAGAGAAATGGAACAGAAACTGGAGAGAGCTGGGAGAAACGCATGAATGAGACAGGTGAGACAGGAGAGAGACAGGAGAGAGAAATGGAAGAGAGGCTGAGAGAACTGGGATAAAGACAAGTGAGAGACTGGAAAGGAAGGGAAAAGCTGGAGCAGAAAGAGAGACAGGAGAAGAGACATTAGAGAGATAATAGAGACGCAGGAAAGAGGGACAGGAGAGAGACAGCAGAAAGGATGAAGAAAAATGACAGAAAATGGAGAGAGTCAAGAGATAAGCAGGTGAGACTGGAGAGATATGAGAGATCTCTATAATTAGATAATTGATTGTTGATGAATTAATTGATCAATATACTATTATTATTATTATTATATAACATTCAATTTTCAATTTTTCTCATAACGTGACAATATTCGTTATAATATGGATTTTAATTTAGACATTTGATCTTGAATGAATAAGCAGCAGTATAAGCAGATAAGATTAATTGAATGAATTATTAACTGCGATTATATTACACAGTTTAAATACTTCAATAAAATTTAAATATTATTTTAAAAAGTAAAAGAGTAAAGGTTTTGTGCAAACAGCACCGTGCATGCGCACTTGGGAAACCCTCCTGCCAGCCGGCATGCTGTTGCTAAGCAACCGAGTAATCAGAGTAACCAGGGGGACCGACGCTGCTTCAGGACAATGCTGAAGGTAGAGACGCGGATTTCTTTCCTCAAATTCAAATATAGCTCATGTTACTGTAGTTTATAAACACAAATAATAATAATAATTATAATAATAATAATAAAGGTTTAAACTCTCTTTCAGGTGTTTGTATTTTTCTTTGTCTAGTTTCAGAGTTAGTATGCTGATTAGATTGACACTGGCTTAGCCGATAAGGCTAGTTTAGTTCTAGTTAGTTGGAGTTTTGAACTATTTATGTTTATGAGTGTTTGAATGAGTAAAACATGTGTTAGATGTGTGAAGTGTGTTCACAGTGATGTAGTAATGAATATTGTAATGTTTCTCTTTCACACGTTCTTTCACACAATCACACACACACACGCACACACACACACACACACATATAGGGTCGCAGGTCTAGAGCAGGTGGAAGACAGCAGGCGGTGTTGGCCGGAGCGCTTCAGGATCACATCATCCGGAGTGTTACACACCTCCAGCATCGCAACCGTCCCTCACCTTCCACACGCCTCATACACACTCACACACACACTCACACACGCCGTGATGATGAACAAGACTTTGTGCTGGACTCACCTCAGCCTCCGCTCACACTCGGTACTCTGGAACACACACACACACACACACACACATTTATATTTAATTATCTGACAGATCAGCTTTTCCAACACCTCTTTCTGTCTGCCTGCCCAAATGTCATTCATCCTGTCTGTGTCAGGACATGTGTCTCTCTGTCTCTCTGTTCTTATCTGTCTGTTTGGCCCGTGTGTTTGTCTGCCCATCCATTTTTCTGACTGTCTGTCTCTCTTTCTACATACCTGTCTGTCTACCTGTCCACTTATATTCCTGTCTGTCTCTCTTTCTACATACCTGTCTGTCTACCTGTCCACTTATATTCCTGTCTGTCTCTCTTTCGATCTGTCTCTCTTTCTCCCTGTCTGTCTGTCTAGGCACTTGTCGTTCCATCTGTCTCTCTTTCTATCTGTCTGTCTAGACACTTGTCTTACATGTGTCTCTTTTTATCTCTCTCTGTTTACCCACCTGTCTGCCGTTCTTCTTGCCTATCTGTCCATTGATCTGTCTGTCTGTCCATCTGTCTGTCTAACTTTCTCCTCATACATTTATATTTTCCTTTTGTGCCTGTCTATCTGCCTGTTCCTGTATGTCATGTTATATTGTGTGTGTGTGTGTGTGTGTGTGTGTGTGTGTGTGTGTAGCTCAGAAGCTGGGTTTAGTCGCAGTTCCCAGCAGAAGAAGGCTGACTGTAAACGAGTGGACGGAGGTGAAATCTCGCTCTCTAATGAACGGAGACTCCTCGCAGCCCTGCGTAATCTGCACTGAAGAGTTCCGCCTCCAGCCGCAGGTATCGATTACCCACAATTCTCTCCGACAGGGGGGCGCGAGGCTGGATGTCTAAGGCAAGAAATCAAAATTCAAAACCCGCCAGAGTTATTACCTTTGTGTTATTACAGCATTCGGATATTCGCACTTGATTCGCATTATCGTTGCCACGGTAACAGCTCGTTTCGTTTCGTTGTCGATATCTGAGGAGACGCTTGATAGGGGAGGAGTGTCAAGGGAAGGAGTCTCCAGTGTCAGCAGGGACATCGTTGGTTATTTTTCTGTTATTTTCAGTTGTTTGCTCACTGAACTCGAGGCTATAATTAATTTTCAAATATTTTAAATAACGAGTGTAATAATTAATAGACGATATCGCGAGACTTTTCATAAGAATGTCTCGCTCACGATTAAATTGAAAAGTGTTTGTTTTATCGATTGTGTATAAATAATAATAAAAATTAGATATTTTTTCTGGCTAAACAACTGAGCAAAGAAATACACCTTAAACACCAAAACACTTCTGAGCTGCGTCTGAATTTCTTCTTTAATTCTTTTAAACGAGTAACTCTGAGCGAGTGAGACATGGCGTCCCTGAGCAGACCGCTCTCAGGGGTCAAGACGCCGATCTGCCCAGGAATGCTGTGAAAAGAAAGCCGTACACAACCACAAAAGCTCAGTTACCATAGACGCTTATGTAAATATTAGCTCCTGTATGTGTGTGTGTGTGTGTCTGTGTGTGTGTGTGTGTGTGAGTTCGACCCCGAGGCTTAGGGAAGGAGCCCTGAATTCACTTCAAATCAATTAAAGCTCAATAACAGCTGGGGTCTGAAAGAGAAGGAATTAACGCCAATCGCGGGCGAGTGATTTTATGGTGAGTTAATAAGCACTTCTCTTTATCAAAGTTAAATTGCTAATTGCAGGTTTGGTTAACAGTCGCTCTCGCGCAGCCATAAATCACCTCTGATATAAAAAATAAAAATAAAAAAAACAACACTGACATGATGACGGGTTTTTGTGAACCTGCGCCGCGTTAACCTGTGAAACTTCACGCAGGCAGCCTGAGCTCTATTCTACATTACTGAATGGTAGGAGAGAAGGACAGGAAGGGAGGACAAGCAGAAAGGAAGACAGGATTGAGAGAAAGAGAGGAAGGAAAGAAAGAGAAAAGAAGTAGGGAAGCAAAGAGGGATAGAAAGGAAGACGGACAGAAAGACGGGAAGGAAGAACAAATGAAAGAAATTCAGGAAGGAATAAGTAAGAAATGGGAAAAGAAGGAAGGACAGGATGGAAGGATGGAAGAAAGAGGGGAGGTAAGGAAAGGAGAGAAGCGGAATTTGGAGAAAAGGGTCAAATGACAGGAATGAAGGAAAGAAAGAAGACAGGAAGAAAGGACGGACAGGAAGGATGGAGGTGAGGACCGAAGGAAGGAATTAATGAAAAAGGACAGAAAAGAAGGGAAGGATAGAATAAATGAATACCTGGAAGGAAAGAGGAATTTAATGCCATGACAGATGAAGGAAGGGGATATAAAAAATAAAAAATAAACTAGAAATGGAAAAAGTCTTGTATTTTCTCAGTGTGTTTTGTGAAATACAGCTGGGCTTTATTACAGGAGAAAGTGTGTAAAGTGTGTAAGTGTAGTTGTACGTGAGATGTTATTAAATAACACACTCACTCGTGTCTGCAGTTTTATTCCTCCGTTACCGTGAGCTTTCAGATTTCATTAAATGATGTAATGTGTGTAATGAATCCTGTTTATTCCTGACAGGTCCTGCTTTCCTGCTCTCACGTCTTCCACAGAGTGAGTTTGTCTCACATTACACACTGCACTGCAGATCCAGCCCTTAATCTCACCATCACCATCATCACTGTCAACACCACCATCGGCATCACTCTCATCACCATCATCACAACCAACCTCACCATCTCAATCACACTCACCAAGAACAATATTATCAGCATCACCATCACCGTCTCCACCACCATCAACATCACCATTTGGATCACTCTCATCACCACTATATCAAACTCACTGTCTCCATCACACTCACCATCACCATCATTATCACTGTCAACACCACCATCGGCGTCACTCTCATCACCACTATCATCACCATCAACATTACAGTCAACATCACCATCTCAATCACGCTCACCATTAACATCGCTTTCATTATCACCATCGCCGTCCCCATTGCCATCACTCTCATCATCACTATCCTCTCCATCACCATCCCCATCACAACCAACCTTGTCATCTTAATCACTCTCAAAGAACATCACCATGAACATCACTATCATCATCATCACCATCCCCATCATCATCAACATCACCATGAACATCACCATCATTATCACCCTCATCATCACCGTCCCCATCACCATGAACATCCCCATCATCATCACCATCACCGTCCCCATCACCATGAATATCACTATCATCATCACCATCACCATGAACATCACTATCATCATCACCATCACCATCACCATGAACATGACTATCATCATAACCATCACTGTCCCCATCACCATGAACATCACTATCATCATCACCATCACCATCACCATGAACATCACTATCATCATCACCATCACCATCACCATGAACATGACTATCATCATAACCATCACTGTCCCCATCACCATGAACATCACTATCATCATCACCATCACCATCACCATGAACATCACTATCATCATCACCATCACCATCCACATCACCATGAACATCACTATTGCCTCTTTTCCACTGCGTGGTACGACTCGGCTTGGCACGGTTCATTACGGCACGACACGGCTCAGTTTGGCTCAGTTTGCGTGTCCACTGCAGTTTAGTACCGCTTTAGAGTGGACGGGATTATTCACGTGGCGTTATAGTTGCGCCGCCTCTCCGGGTGTTGTGGTTCTTTATATTTCTGTAGTCGCTCTTCAGTTTTTTTAACTTGTCCCTACACTGTTTGTAAGTCCGATGGTAGCCGTGTGCGGCCAAGAGCTTAGCGACCTCTTGAAAAACTTTTTCATTCCACGTCGCCCAATCAAGCTCTCGCTGGATCCGCTCCTCGGCTACCAATGAGTGGAATGTCTGTACTTCCTCAATAGACCACGAAACAGCCTTTTTTGGTTAATACAAAAAGGTGCGTCCGATCCTTCGCTGGCTGTGCTAAATCTAGCGGGTCTTTTGTGTCTCGTGTCGCCAGTTCAGTGACGCAGTAATGACGATTTTCTCCGGCCAAGCAGAGTTTACACGTCACGTTTTGGTAACGGTTCGGTGCGCTTGGAACCTCGGCTGAGGTGGTACTAAAAAAAGGACCAGGTACCAGGTATTGTTCCCAGTGGAAAACCCCCCAAAAGTGAGCTGTACTGAACCGTGTCGTGCCGTACTATGCAGAGGAAAAGCGCCATTACATTATCACCCTCATCATCACCGTCCCCATCACCATGAACATCACTATCATCATCACCATCACCATCCCCATCACCATGAACATCACTATCATCATCATCATCACCGTCCCCATCACCATGAACATCACTATCATCATCACCATCATCGTCCCCATCACCATGAACATCATTATCACCCTCATCATCACCGCCCCCATCACCATGAGCATCACTATCATCATCAACATCACCGTCCCCATCACCATGAACATCACTATCATCATCAACATCCCCATCAACATCCCCATCACCATGAACATCACTATCATCATCACCATCACCGTCCCCATCACCATGAACATCACTATCATCATCAACATCCCCATCAACATCCCCATCATCATGAACATCATTATCCTCATCACCATCACCGTCCCCATCACCATGAACATCACTATCATTATCAACATCACCGTCCCCATCACCATGAACATCACTATCA
>JAQQZS010000001.1:31862077-31876212 GCA_030068045.1 Platyallabes tihoni
GAGCAGATAGGGTTAAGGGCCTTGCTCAAGGGCTCAACAGTGGCAACTTGGTGATGCTGGGGCTCGAACCCCCGACCGACCTTCCGATCAGTAACCCAGTAACCCACAGCCTTAACCGATTGAGCCACCACTGCCCCAACAACAAGGCCAGAGATTAACAAAGACCGACACACCACCCAAATTGGCATATGGTTGGATCGGGCTGAATGGAACTGCAACTGGATCAAACAAGTAGCAATGGTCTGATGGTCTAATTCCGTCTAATTTCTTTATGTTGGGTCCTGGCCATCCTGTTTACACAGAAAGTGAGAACCAATTGTGTCATAGTGTTTGCAACTAGCTGGATTAATACGAAGTGTGCAACTCTTTGTCCATTTTACTGTTACTTAAGCTTTGTTTTAGTAGTAAGATAGTAAAACATGGGAGGAAGAAACTATTGCAGGACTTACTACCACGGCTTGGTTAGCCTGATTCCACAAGCACAACTAGCCTTGGCTAAAACTGGAGCAGCACAAACCCAAACAGTTCGTATGCGGACCGGGTTGCGCTTCATGAATGGACAGTGGGTCTCTGTGAACATGGTGCCCTTGGGGACCCTGGTATCGCTGCCCTCATGCCCAACTTCACGCTACCGCTGTGGAGCTTACAACAATAATGTAAACGACTGGGAGAGCAGAGACTGCAATGAGAAGCTTAACTTTATCTGTTGCTGATGGTGAGTAACAGATATTCTGCACAATTAATCAGGAATCTGTACATCTAAATATTTCTGTATTGCCATATTAGTTCCTAAAGCTCTCAGTCCTCTATTACAGACGTGTTTTGTAACAGGTGGCTTTCTGTAAGTAGAACAGTGTCCTTCAAGAACAATACCTGCTTAATAACATATCAAGTACTTTGATTGAATTAATTGAATCTAGAGATTTAGTATATGAGTTAGTTTTATTTAATCAGCTTTGAAATTAAATGTCACTGATATAATTTTTTAGATGCTTGTAAAATCTGCTTTTTTGTGCATTTTAATAAATAAATAAATAAAACATAAATAAATACATAATACTTGTTTTCGTGTAATTGTTGGGGTGAGTGTGTATGTTGTGTTGAAAGCCAAGACTCACCTAATGCAGCTATTCATTACATATATTTTCTGAAACTTGTACTATTGAAAATTTAGGTCGTATATAACAAGTGCATAACAACATTTCTTATTCTTGGTATTCCTGATAATGATATTTATTTACAGTTTTTAGTACATTACAAAGATATCACACCACTAAATTCTCAGAAACAAAGATGCAAATTTGTTTATCAAAGAAACAACAAGAAACAAGGTTCTAATTATAAAGATTAAAATCACTATATATTCCCTTTTCAAAAGCGAAATACACACAGTTCTATCTATGGCAACACATCCTGGATTTTATTCTAAGTCTAAAATGCTAAACCAAATTATGTTGTGTGTGAACATAATTTATGCCAAAATTCTAATTCAGCTGTAAGACATCTACAGTATTTGGCATTTTCATGGACAAGAACATAGTATGTTTACAAAACTGTAAAGTCATCTGCATAAATACGTTTATTGCACAGATATGTTAGCAGCAGATTGGTTAAGTAGGACATGACATGGGGCAGACTTGTTTGTCCATCACAACCCACAGATTCTCCTAAACGTGTCAGAATAAATAATTTTCATCAGAATAAACGTGTTATTCTGATAAAAAAAAAAAAAAGCCACAGTCATTAGGGAATACCATTGCCATATTGCTGATGAAGTACTACTGATGTATACTAATTTATGTATTTTATCAGCAACAATGTTTTTTAGATGGTGGATGTCCATGAAACATCCATATGAATGTTACAGATATTGTAACGGTGAGTTTGGAAATAAAAAGAAAAAAAATAATGTGCCATCATGCAAGATCTGAGTTGAATTTTAGCTGGAAAATTAGCCGATACATAGCGAGAACACCCTCCAAACCTTACTTTTTTTGGAGATGCTTTGACCCGACATCTAGACTTCACAATTTAACCCTTGTCCACTTTGACCGCATCCTTATACTGTATTTGCCCATTTTTACTGATTCCAACCTATGAACTTCCAGGATTGACTGTTTACTTGCTGTCTAATACATCAATCAGCCACAACATTAACACCACAAAACAACAACACATTAAAATTTATTATCAATTATATACCATAACTGGTGAAAAGATAATGAACGCCCAAGGCTCATTTATGCCTGTAAGGACCAAACACCAGCCCATTTAGCCTAGTCTACTAGAAAAGCCAGCGTAGCAAAACTCAACATGAAAGGCACCAGAACACTCAGTGCACCCCAGCCCACCCCGCACAAGGCCTGGCAGGCAAAGAGCCCAAGCTGTTGACCCGGCCTCCAAAATACCCAGATCCCAGCCTGGTCTCCCTGATCTCGAGCCCCATGGAATGCACAGGACAAACAAGTCCAATTCACAGAGGCATCATCCCACAACCCGCAGCTCTTAAAGGATCAGCTGCCAATGTCTTGGTGCCAGATACCACAGCAAACCCCAGAGGTCTTGTGGAGCAATGTCCTGAGGTGCCAGAGATGGCACAAAGGGAAACCATACAATACTGAGCTTCCTGATCCACCCCTTGGAACATGGCACTGTAATGTAATGATCAATGTTAATTACTTGTGAGTGCACAGTCTGCACAAAAATAAAATACTGTATGTCATATCCATATCCTGAATAGACATATGGCCCAGACAATGCATATGAAAAGTAAAGTATATGGGCTCTTTGTGTTTATACACAGTGCCCTCCACAATTATTGGCACCCCTGGTTAGGATGTGTTCTTAGGCTTCTAATAAATATTTTTTTCTACAGAAGCCTAATCTCACACTGAAAATTGTAGGAAAATCTAACCTTTAACTCAATTAAATAAAAAAATACAAAAAAAATCCATGAATTAATTTTTTTTTAATAAAATCACCAGTTCTACAATCATTTTTTAAATTTTAATAAGCATTTTTGTAATTTTCACTGTAGTTTTTAAAGTTGATCAGAGTATCTAGAAACTTTTAATTAATAAATCACGACTGTGGTATAAATGTGCCTATTTTTCTTATCCACTCTTCAACATGGGAAAGACAAGAGAACACCCCATTCAAGTAAGTCAGATGTGTGTCGACCTTCATAAATTAGGCAATGGCTACAAGAAAATAGCCACTTGCCTAAACTTGTCCATATCTACAGTCAGAGGAATCAGTAAGAAGTTTAAAACAACTGGAACTGTGACAAACAAGGCTGGACGAGGGCCCAAGTTTATCTTGCCACCACGCCCAGTGAGGAGGACAGTAAGAGAAGTAAAACAAAGCTCACTGTTAGAGAACTGCATCAAAAAGTGGCATCTTGGGGTCACAAAGTCTCCAAAACAACCATCAGACGCTATCTACAGTACCTGCCAACCAGCTTTTTGGGAGGCATGCAAGAAAAAAGCCTTTTTTTTTTACCTATGATCACAAACATAAACGCCTGGAGTTTGCTACACGGTACTGGGACTTCAACTTGGACCATGTGCTGTGGTCAGATGAGACTCAGATAGAGCTTTTTGGGAACACACACTCTGGTGAAAAACAAAGGATGAGTATGTGGAAAAGCACCACATGCCGACTGTGAACTATGCTGGAGGATCTGTGATGCTGTGGGCCTGTTTCTCTTCCAGAGGCCCTGGGAACCTTGTTCCGGTGCATGGCATCATGAACTTTCTGAAATACCAGGAGATTTGAATCACAACCTGATTGCCTCTCTCAGAAAGCTGAAGATGTGCCAAAACATGTGCCGAAAATGGTTCAGCAGACACAAAATCAAGCTACTCCCACGGCCATCTCAGTCCCCAGACATTAATCCAATTGAAAACCTGTGGGGGAAGCTGAAAAGGAGAGTGCATAAGAGAGGACCCAGGACTCTGGTTGATCTAGAAAGAGGAATGGTAAAAGATCCCTCTATCTGTATTCTCCAATCTTGTGAAATGTTGGCAAAATGGGGCTTTACGAAGTAATAACATCAAGGGGGCCACACGGTAGTGTAGTGGTTAACACTGTTGCCCTGCACCTCCAGGGTACGGGTTCGATTCCCAGTCAGGCTTGATTCCTGTCTCTGTGTGCATGGAGTTTGCATATTCTGTCCGTGCTTGGTGAGTTTTCCTCTCACAGTCCAAAGATATGCAGGTTAGGCTAATTGGTGTTCCCAAATTGCCCGTAGTGTATGTGTGTGTGCCCTGCGATGGATTGGCACCCTGTCCAGGGTGTACCCTGCCTCGTGCACTATGCCTCCTGGGATAGGCTCCAGGTCCCCACAGCCCTGAATACAGGATTAAGCGGTAGAGAAGATGAGTGTAAACATGCTCACTAGTGAACATAAGGGATGCCAATAATTGTGGCACAAATAATTTCATGTAAAAAAAAAAAATTATTAACGTGGGATTTTTTCCCACTGAATAATTGTACTTCAATTAAAGGTTTTTAAATAAAAAAGGAATTTATTAGAACCCTAAGAACAAATCTTAACCAGGGGTGCCAATAATTGTAGCGAGTGCTGTATTTTACAATGCTTTAATGCTTTACCATCTGTAAAAAGGTCAGAAATTCAACAGGCCCTGGCTTCTGCATTTTGGAGGTGAAAATGTCTTGATTTTACTTAACATTATTCTGAATCTACACAAAGATAACATATTATATTGTAATAGTATATATCTTAGAGATTTATCAATCAATTTACAAATCTGATTGGTTGATGTGTCCCATGTAGTAAGATTCCCAGCTCATTTTCAAAATATTGATCTAAAAAAAAAAAAAAGTTCTATTTCACCTTCCTAAGCACCAGGGGGTGGATAAAAGCACCTGCCAGGTGACAGGGGTCCTACGACAGCCCTTCAGAATTCACTCTGGCCGTGGTGACCCTAAAGCTGCTCGGCACAGTGCAGTTTGCTACTTGGGAAATGTTTGAGCAAACCCTGAGGTCCGGTGGAACAGTTGGGAGCAGGACTCGGTTCACAGCCTGCATCACATAAGAGAAGTAACACAAATTATCATTAGAAAAGAGGTCACATGCTGTTTTACATCACTCTTTACACTTTATTAAATTTCTGAAAGAATGTATATACAGTGGCAAGAAAGGATTATGTAAAACGTTTGGAATTTCATGGATTTTCACTAAAATACCTGGTTTTCAGTGCATGTATTTAAAATGAAACCCAAAAAATCATTTAAAAAAAATTCACAACATTGTGGTTTTTAATATTGGGTAAAACGTTCTACAACAATCTAAAGATTGTTTTTTTAGGATAGTCCCCAAAGTGAACCCAAAGTCCTGAAATGTCTGCAGAGTCATGTGTGTGTGTGTGTGTTTCACTTTGTCCCCATTTGTGACCTAAATAATACATGTCCCCAACGTGAAGTACAAATTTCAGGTGTTTAAAAAAGGGTTTTTTTTTTTTCAAAAATCCTGAGTGATAGTGTTCATCTCTCAAATAACACAAATCACTGTTTATTATTTTAATACTCCCTCTGGAAAGCACTGTCCCCAAAAGGAGTATTTATGTCATACATCCCCATTTTCCTTCTATGCAGGTGTGTGTGTGTGTGTGTGTGTGTGTGTGTGTGTGTGTGTGTGTGTGTGTGTGTGTGTGTGTGTGTGAAATTGGTTTTGGCGTGATGTTCACCGACCCAGCTCACTGAGAGGAAGGCCGTTGTCCAGTTGACTGGGCTTAGTGTTGATAAAGAGGATGCAGAGAACACACACTGTGATGAGGAAAGCCAAGAGAACAACTGCAGCTATGGACAAACCTATGAGAGCACCAATACTACACAGAGGGAGAAAAGCAGGAGACAGATAAATAGACAGAAAATTGAAGGTGATAATAAATTCAGGCAGCTTTGATTAAAAGGCTAGCACTAAGGAGGACCCATCCATCTAAAAACCTCTGTAGTCCAACCACAGTAGGGATAGTTGGAAGCCAATAATGACCATTGTATTTATTCCCATTTTTACAACATTCACGCACACATTCACACACTACGGGCAAATTATAATTTGGGAATCCCAATTAGCCTCATATGCATGTCTTTGGATTGTTGGAGGAAACCGGAGAACCCAGAAGAAACCCACCAAGCACCGGGAGAACATGCAAACTCCATGTACACAGACTGTGGGATAGGCATTAAACCTGAACCCTGCAGGTGCAAGACAACAGTGCTAACTACTTTGCCACGACGCTGCCATTGAGGTGGATATCATTGCGAATTTTTTTCATTCTGTTATTGAGGAGAATGAGCACAAGGTCATCTCTTTATGTCGATTATTATCCATTTTTGTAGCACAACTTTTTAGAAACTTAGAAACTCACATTTTTGCTTTTCATTGACCTCAGAAGTTTGTTCTTTTTCATGCCATTGATTCATGTCGTTCCTTGTGTATGTCGTTCCAATAAATTAATTGCTACTGAAACTTAACAATTTTTTGTTTTGTTTCTCAACATTTTTCAGGCAAGTCCCTGCGAGTCCACAAAGGGCTGTGGGGGTATTATTTTATTTGCATTTAAATTGCATTAAAGGGGGGAAGTGCACACGATCTGACTAATATTTTAGCTGAAAAAAAGACTCATTTTGGGGTGGTATGTTAACTTCTTGTTGTTTTTTTTTGTTGTTTATTTTAAGGAACATAATATAAATTAAAGTTTTCGATTTTTTTCTATTCTAAATTTCAATGGCAGTACATCAGACATTGGTGAACATGACAAATGTGAAGAACTCTTTCATGATAAACTGTGATAAGTTGTACATTTAAACCTTATGTAAATTTAATGTGCCTGAATGGTAAGCTGAAAATTTAATGTAAGGTTTATCCAAAGAAAAATTAAAGCAAAAACGAAAAATAAAATGAAATCAAAAGGCAAACTAGCATATTTTCTTCTATTATTATTATTATTATTATTATTAGCAGCATGGTGGCATAGTGGTCAGCACTGTTGCCTTGCACTGCCAGGGTCCAGGTTCGATTCCTGCTTTGGATCTGTGTGCATGGAGCTAACTTGTTCTTCCTATGATTTGTGGGTTTCCTCTGGGTTCTCTGGTTTCATCCTACAGTCCAAAGACATGCAGATTAGGCTAATTGGCATTCCCAGTTGTCCACAGTGTGTGAAAATAAGAATAAATACAATGGTCACCACTGGCCTCCATGGTCCCTTGTTGGACTACTGAGGTTCCTGGATTTATTATAAAGTCTGTAAGTCTAATGTAATATTAAATCAAGCATTATTTTCATGCACTTTATTAAAGTATATTAAAAAATTATATGCAATAAACAAATAAACACATTATGTATAATATACATTCTATCTGATGTATTTGTCTTGCATATAAGGTCTTGTGTTATAAGTTACACTCTTGGAAGAATAAGGTACTAAACTGTACCAACAAGTAATGCAATTTGCTCAAAAATAAAAACAAAAACAAAAAAAAAGTGCAATTTACTCTTTAAAAAAGTATTACTCTATAAACTAATTGTAGCATATAATTGCTTTTTGCCTATATCTATATAAAACAAAAAGTTCTAAATTAATTTTAAAAAGGTTCATATGTAGATCAAGCCAGAGAATTTTGTCCTAATTTCTGTCATTTCTGAAGTTTTCTAAAAGGCTTTGTTGATTATGATGATGCACTGTGTGTGTGTGCCAAGCTGTGTAAAAAAAAAAGAAAAAGAAAAGAAAAGAAAATTAGAAACTCTTTTGAGACCCATAAGGAATTAAATCATTTTAAGATAACTATGTTAAGATAGAAACTAAGGAAAAAACAGCTTTCATGTGAAGCAGTAGAGCCTTTGTGTTGTTGAAGTGCATGAACAGCTCCTTACCTGAGCCACCACATGTATCCATACTCATAGGGAAAGAAGCTGTTGGGATCTTCACAGCAGTATTTAATGTCGTTGAAGCCGCAGCAGAACTGTGCGCGCTCGTCTCCGCCGGCTTTCGGACATGTGAACGATCTCACCAGCTCCTTCTCCACGGTGTAGTAACTCGAGCACACTGCACTCATTCTCATTCATCTCATTCAATCAACCCACACACACCTCTCTCTCTCTCTCTCTCTCTCTCTCTCTCTCCTTTCACTTTTCAGCAATCAGCAATCCTCAGTACTTTAACCTAACCCCTTAGGGAAAGGCTTTTTCAGTGTCCACAGCTTCTTCTGCTGTGTTTCAAACGACTCACTGCTGAAAACGTACTGCACTAATGTCACACCCCTGTTCAAAGCACATCATATTCCAAGCACTAATCATGGCTGTCAGGCACGAAAAGGCTTTATACCACTGTGCTGTTGAATTCTGGATCCTGATTGGTCAGAAGCTGTACAGAAGACAACAGTGCAGCTGCAAGTTAAGCGTTTATATTAATACGTTATCAACTCTGACAGTATGACAGACACTTTATATAATCTAAAGCTTAAAATAAACCTTAGGGTGGGGGCAACTAAAACAGAAGAATGTGTAATGAGTCTCCAGTTTAAACGCTTTGTAACAGCAAGCAGGTTCATTCCAGTTTCTCATTTACGTCAGAAACAAGTATGTTAAGTATAAATGTATTATGCTTAGTATAAAAATAAGAGTCTGGTGGGGGAACAATGTTTTACAGCTGCTATAATAGGAGCTAGGAGGCATGGTAGTGGGTTCGATTCGTGCATCGGGTCTGTGTGCATGGAGTGTGCATGTTCTTCTTGTGTTTAGTGGGTTTCCTCCAGGAAAGGTATTCCGCTTTCCTTCCACAGTTTAAAGACATGCAGATTAGGTTAAATTAGCGTAAGTGACTGACGATCTCACTGAGCTTGAATATCGGTGGATAACTTTTTCGCCAACTTGCGAAAGAGACGCCTCTGTCTGTGGGAACTGTACACACAATCATTCACCAACACCAGAACTTCCCTTTATTTCTCTATATACAGTAAAGTATATCGGAGGAGTACCCGGAGGAAACCCACTAAGCACAAGGAGAACAAGCAAACTTCTCACACACAGACCCGAGGCTTGGATACCATCAAGGTAGAAAGATTTCTCAGTTCTCCTCTAGCTGTGATCATACTTGGAACATTGGCAGAGTTTCATAAGGATAATAAAAGCCACGCTGAAAATCTTGTATAATTACCTCCATTTATAAATACGACTAGCACATTGTGTTGCTATGTGATTTATGTTATTGTATAAGCTCTTTATTTTCAACTGAAAAGCATTACGCACATACCTATGCAACAACTGTGCTCTCTTAATGGAAAGTTGCTTTACTAGTACTGTATTACTGTATGTTCAATGACATGCCAGAGCGTGCATGAATGATTCTACTGGCAGGGAAAACAACCTTGAGCGAATACAGAAACTAAAAGCACAACCATTAACACTATGTGTCCTTAGGTACTCGGCACCAGCAGCTTGAAATTGCTTTTGTATCGAGAAAGCAGTACATTTTTGTCATGACCGAGAAAAAGCAGTTTACAGTACATCCAGCATCCATTTGACAACTTTCTTTCCCCAAGCGAATTTTAAACTGTGAAAGGCATGATTTTTAATTTTTTTTTTTTTTTTTTCAAACAAAAACCCAGAAAGGGATTTAAAGATCATGCAGTTCCTTGATGGTTGTGCAGCATGATTATTTTCTTCACCGTTGGAGAAACATTAATCTGCTCAAGCGACATCTTTGACACATGCGCTCTTAAGATGATAAATGAGTGTTTGAAATAATTACACGGAGAGACACCACATGTAGAGTTACTGTGGAAACAAATGACATACACACCATCATTAATTGCAGTGTTTAAAACAGACTCTACGATGTCCTTGCTATTAACATTCTAACAAATAAACTCAGTAATGTTTGTTTTGGGTTTGTTGTTGTTGGGTTTTTTTTTTTTTTCGTTCTTTTGATAATTACACCATTGTCAATCACTTTAAAAGAATGAATTCACATCAGTATGTATAAAATAGCTGGTAAGCATCCATCCATTATCTTATCCTGTATAGGGTCATGGCAGGCATGGAGCCTCTCCCAGGGAACTCTGGGTACAAGGCTGGGTACACACTAGATGCATAAAATAATTAGATAACATTCATGATTCATTCCTGGACTGTTGGCAGATTTCCGTAAGAAATAATAACATTTCCATTTACTAATATGACTAGTGTGATCTGTTGTTATGTGGAATATCCATAAAAGTTAAAACGTATAATTCGGAATATAGATCCAGTGTATCCTGATCTGCTCTGATTGTGGGACGGAGCTGTCGCTTGTGTGTTAAAGCAAATTGTATTGTATTGCATGGCACACAAACACACACACACCCACACACACACACACACTTAGTGGTTAGCACTTTCGCCATGCACCTTCAGGGTCCAGGTTTGACTCTCAGCTCATGTGTGCATTGAGTGTGCATGTTCCCACGGTGATTGGTGGGTTTCCTCCGGGTACTCTGGTTTCCTCTCATAGTCCAAAGGCATGCAGATTAGGCTGATTGGCATTCCCAAAATTTCCAAAGTGTGTGAGTGTATGTGTGTGTGTGTGTGTGTGTGTGTGTGCATCTGCCCTGCAATGGATCGGCACCCTGTTCCCCACCTCGTGCCCTCGTGCACACACAGACCTGAGGTGATATTCGAACCGTGAAGGTGATGAACCTGTGATGGTGACAGTGCTTACCATTAATACAGTTAACAAGGACAAGAGGTGGTTAACTATTGCATTGTGATTGGCTTGGTAACCTCCAGTAGGCTGTGAGCGACATCAGGAGCTATATTATTTGCTCACAGCCAAGATACAAGAGGTTTTCCTAACAGGGTGAGCGTTTAGAACAAAAGAACACCAAATTACGCAAACAGTACAATTCAGAATATAGATGCACCGTATCCTGAGCTGCTCTGATTGTGGGATGGAGCTGTGGCGTGTGTGTTAAAGCGGATTGTCCTACTGTTGCCCGGAGTCTACTAACACACAAACATACACACATCACAACACACTACCCATCAATCTCTAAGACAATGTGCGTCAGTATTTGTTTCGGTTAAGTTTACATACAGTCCCTTTTCCAACTGTTCACAGATCCTTAATCCAGCTCCAGAATCTCTAATAGGATCGCTGGTATTAACTCCAGGACAGTGCTGCCAGCTGTCAAGGAGCTCCATAGTGGCCTGAGAAGGAAATAAAGAAAGTGATAGACTGAATATTCCAAGACAGTGTGATGGGATTTACTCTTATAAACAGTCACCAAGGGTGGATTTGTACTTTCTTGCACGGACGGTACTCCATCCTCACTCTCTCTGCATGTGTGTATGTCCGGTTCGGATTCCTGAATTGACTTGTGTGTAATTGGAAAGGCAGCGTGACACCATGTCCTTGGGCACGATGTGGAGCCGGATGAAGAACTTATGCACGCAGAACGGCCTCCTCATCCTGTCTGTGCTGGCCGTGGTGGTCGGGTGCCTGCTGGGGTTCTTCCTGCGTTCCAAACAACTCTCTGAACAGGTCAGCCTTATTTACATATCTATGTATTTATGTGTATTTTTGTTCTATCTGTAAACCCTGTAACGGTCAAGTACATTTGCCTAAAAAAGAAATCCGAGCAGAGGAAAAGCAGAGAATGTCATTAAGGCAAAGCAGGAAATGAGACCATAATGGTTGCTTATCTTCATTTTAAATGCACTAAATGAACTTCGGCATTTGTTTCGACTCTGCAGCTGAAAGCATATGACTGAAATCATCTCTGTTCAGTTTAGCCCTTAACATTATGATTTTTCATTAGCAGCTGATATATAGAAAGACACGGCCCTATGGGCAAGGCATAAACATTCAATTATTTTTTATTTCTTCAATTTGGTGTCCAAAGCACTAATTATGAAAAAAAATATTGATTCCCTTACGCATGTATAGCAATTCTTTTGTTCCGCCAATTCATGTATCACCGTACTAACTCCAATATCGCTCACTCACTCACTCACTCACTCACTCATCGTCTGTACCACTTTATCCTGTATTCAGGGTCATGGGAGGCCTGGAGCCTATACCAGGAGACTTAGGTCACGAGGCGGGGTACACCCTGAACAGTGTGACAATTCATCACAGGGCACACACACATACACACGCTCATTCACAAACTACGGCCAATTTTGGGACGCTAATGAGCCTAATCTGCATGTCTTTGGACTGTGGGAGGAATCCGGAGTAAATCCACCAAACACAGGGAGTACATGCAAACTCCATGCACATGGACCTGAGGTGGGAATAAAACCCAAACCCTGAAGGTGCAAGGCGACAGTGCTAACCATTAAGCCGACTCCATAATCAATATTATTAATTAATTTTTGCAGTTGAGCTGGTATACAATAGTGCAGTCCCTCTACTGTCCTACAGTAAAATATGAACACATTGGCAGGCAGCATCATATGTGGGAAAAGCTAATTATTTGTAAGGTTTATTTTGAATTTTATCGAAATCTGAAAAAAAATATTTAGTTGGGATATTTTTTTAAAATCGTGATATTTATAGAATTGCAATACAAATGGAACTGGCACCTACAGTAGGTATGATATTGTAGTTTGTCTTCATTTATATACGAGACTGTTCACTTATAAAAGCTTCTGTGTTCTGTTTGGTTAGGAGGTGAAGTACTTCCAGTTCCCCGGAGAGCTCCTCATGAGGATGCTCAAGATGCTCATCCTACCTCTTGTCGTCTCCAGGTACTGTAAGAGCAACACCCAGCTCATGTGCCAAGTTACTTAATAATATTATTCATTAGAGGCTATTTTCATGCTGTTGTTTAATTGTTTGTCAAGACGTGCATTGGGTTCCTGACCTAATTAATAAGCTTTTGGCATAATTTCGTGTTAGGATCAGTACTGTGTGTCAGACCGTGCGAAATACAAAAACAAAGCATCCAGACGTTTTATTACATTGAAAACAGTGTTTCTGTAAATTGCAACGCTAAATCCTGATGCTGAAAATCATTTGTGGGGTTTTTTTCTGTATAGAATGGAATTGTGGGAATGAATTTTTGTGAAAGTGGCTATTTTCTGCCTTTCAAGCTGTTTCTTTCAAAGAGGATTGAAGCATGGGTTGGTGCGCCTGTCACAGTGGGATTCGGGCATCTTTTCTGGCTGAGGGGAATAAATGAAGAGAAAAATCGAACTTTTTTTTTTTTACAAAGAGAACAGAAGTAGATTTAAAAAGTGGCATGTGGGAATTTATCGACCAGCTGTGCACCAGATACACAATAAGCATTTGGACAGTGACATAGTTTGGCTGTTTTGTCTCTGTACACATGAATGAATAATCAAGATGTCAATGAAGTGTAGACTTTGAGGGTAGTAACAGAAATAGTACATTAACCATTTAGGAATTACAGAAACTTTTTCCTTGTTTTCCTGACATTTTTTTATTATTTCATGACAAATTAAGGAGAGGAAAGCTTCAAAGTGTTGAATTTGCATTAGCAAATGTCCACAATTTCATATATTCTTCAAAACAAAAAAGCACTGCTCAGGAACACCAAAAGATGTTGAGGACAACCACAGTAGATGATCGCAGAATTCAGAACATTTAGCAAGTAAAGAACACTATGGAGGAGGCAGTAGTATCGTTGTCAATCTCGACAACCTTTAAACACCATTATGAACGTAAATACACGTTTAGCTCAAGATGCAAACCACTGGGACCACTCAAGGACAGAAAGACCAAAAAAAAACAATAGCTTCTAAATACCCTGGTCAGATTCTTTAGACAGAAGAAACCAAGACTAACTGGTCCTAAAATGATTGGAAGAGATAAGTATGGAGAAGGCAAGGATGGGCTTGTGTTATAAAGTATTTAATGTCATCTGTTAAACATGGTGAAGGCATGGACGTGTACTGTGGCCAATGGAACCGGGTCAAGGTGTTTATTGATGATGTAACAGCTGATAGAATTAGCTGGATGAATTCTGAAGTGTACAGAGCTCTAATTTCAGCTCGGATTTTGTCAAATGCTGCACGGCGCTTCACAGTGCTATATTATTATGTTATGTTATGTCATGTTCGTTGCACTGTCACTTTGTTGTTGCTCTTGTTTGCACATTGTCGT
>JAQQZS010000001.1:31880237-31892449 GCA_030068045.1 Platyallabes tihoni
TTCATGTTTGTGGCTGTAATGTGACAAAATGTGGAAAAGTTCAAGGGGGCCGAATACTTTTGCAAGCCACTGTATTCTATATACTGTATAGATTGCTATAAAGCTTCTTCAACTGTGTCTGTTGAAAGCCTTAAATGAATTGAATTTAAGTGAATAATTGAATCTTTCTCCTGATGATCTGTCATCACCTTAGTTCTGCCACACTTCCCATCACCTTCAAGTGCCTCCTGGAGAACAACCATATTGACCGCCGCATCATCCGCTTTGTCTTACCCGTTGGAGCCACCATCAATATGGACGGCACTGCACTCTACGAAGCCGTTGCGGCAATATTTATTGCTCAGGTCAACAATTATGAGCTGGATTTTGGTCAGATCATCACAATCAGGTATGGCAAGTAAAAAAAAAAGTTATTTTTTTGAAAACACTGCATAATAATATCACTAACACAGGTTTTCATCTTCCAGCATCACAGCCACAGCAGCCAGTATTGGTGCGGCGGGGATTCCTCAGGCTGGCTTAGTAACAATGGTGATTGTGTTGACCTCAGTGGGACTTCCTACTGATGACATCACGTTAATCATCGCCGTCGATTGGGCCCTGTAAGTCTATACTCACAATATTCAATGCTGCATTTCATGTATAAACTAAGAATGTGGGAAAATATATTTATGGACTTTTCAGGGACCGTTTCAGGACAATGGTGAATGTGATGGGAGACGCACTGGCCACAGGAATCATGGCACATATATGCAGGAAAGACTTTATGATGGACGGTGAAGAGGTAAACATCTCACTTAGTTAATTTTATGAAGCTAAGTAATCATCTTCATTATTAAATTTTGTTGTGCTACTACTGTTATTAGTTTAATCTGTTTTGAAGTGCCAGGGGAAAATCTTTGTATGGTAGGATGTAAAGCTACATTTTTCAGAAAGGATTGGATGTTGTTGTTAGTCTTTCAACTGCTCCCATTGAAGAGTCACCACAGCGGACAAACCAAACAAGTTTTTCCCAGGATTTGCTGGGATTCGAACCCAGGCCTTCCGCATGGTAGACAAGAAACTGACCACTGAGCCACCAATGCCCTGTTGGATGAGAAATACAAATGTGATGAAAGGAAACAAGTTTGAGGATATGTGGTCACACTTTTTAGCTTTCTGATTTGTAACCAAAAATGAGACAATAACGTGCCATGACGTTTCACTGCATCATGTGTTTTCATAACGTCGTAGTACGACTATTAAGATTTCTTGAAAACTCACGAGTGCTATCGTATTGCAGATTCCTCTGATCTATGAAACCAAGCCCATGGTAAGCATCCAGCAGACAGCGTCCTATCAGAGCAACGGCTGCTTCCAGCCTCTTCTGGCACACCATGGGAAGCCTGAACGTCTACCCACAGATGTGGCTCACCTCATACAGCTTGAAGAAGGGATCAGGTCAGAGAGGAAGCACAAAAAGACCACACACCACATCAAGAAGAGAGACCAGGACCGAACTAGAGATCGAGATCACTGCGCTATTGACGTGAGTGGCCTGGAAACCAAAGTCTAGACTCATTCAGTTCTTGTGGTTGTGAGAGGAATGCGCAAGGAATACGTGCTAGTCGTCTGATCCTGTTCTGCAGATTTGCCATTGACATCTAGAAGAGGTTTGAATGCATGTGACTATGAATGCTATAGACCATATACTGTACAGCAGTGAGGAAAATGAATTGACCCTGTCCAATCTCTGGAACTTTCTAATACATGGCACACATCAGGAGTTATAGCTTGTTACAGCACCTCATCTGGTCAACATGGATATAGCTACGAATAGGATCCAACTCCAAAATGTTTCATACACTTGTGACCTTCTGCTTTTTTTCTATTTTCTTTTATGACATTTGCTCTGAAGGTCTGCATTAGTGATTAGAGATACAATTTCACTTTATACCAATTTGAAAAAATTCCGTAGGACCTTGAAAGTGCTACATCACAAGCAAAGTAAATACAATATTTAACAGAGAAATTACTTAAGGGTTTTTTTTTACTTGTTTTATTTATTGTAAGCCCACTTTTTTCTTTCAAGCAGAAACTGGATGGATGTGTTGATAAAGTGTTTTTCTACCATGTACTCTTTATATATATAATATATAAATACCTATATGCATATATACCGGTATATAAATTTTTCAGAAGGTAGTGATTTATTCTATATGACAAGCAGCAGTTTGGACCATAGTGCAACTACAGTTTAATATGAATATGGAAATTGTAATGTTATTAAATGCGTATGGTTGACATTCCATGTACATCAACGGTGTGAAATTTTTCATAACAGTTAACTTTCCCACAAACAACCAAGATGATGCATTTTTGTCTTTCACCTCGAATCCTAATCGTATGAAAAGAAACATGATTTCATCAAAAACAGCAGACTGGCGAGAGACAAGAACAGATGGTGAGGGAGGAACGGGGGAATGCATCCTCTTAACACTGATGGAGATCATGATGATTGAATGGTGGGCAAATAAATTACCACACAACAATCCATCTAAAATCTTGCTATTAAACTTGCACCAAACTGAGGTCTGATGTAAAGGGCAGTGACATAACTTAGATAACTTGGATAAAGCCTAATATTCTGTAATTCTTAACTTTCGGCAACAGGCCTGAAAAAATTCCCTGAATCTCCTGTGGCTGGCAAAGTTACCCATTAGCTAGCTAGCATTTAATCACCTTTCGTGAATATATGACACAATTCACTCCAATCATAGGTTTATATTAAAGTTATTTCCTTTTCCAATCCAGATGTATCGCATTAACATTAAATGTCCTATTCAAATGTTACATTAAAATTTTCACATAAAGGACAAGCTTTGTTACAATGTATCTTTATTTTAAAAATTAGCTTTTTATAATCTGCATATAGAATTAACAGTACAACAAAGAGGCTATAACAATCAAATGAGGTATTAATAATAATAATAATAATAATATGAATATTATTCCACAACCTCACTATAATAATCTTACTAGATTCACCATGATCAATCCTCCCTAATGATTACTAGAGATGAAACATCATCATTATGATCATTCTCAGTATAAGAGGCACATTATGTGGTGTAGTGTAAGTCCATCATGTAATAAACAAATGTGAGTTAACCATTTGTTTATTAAGATAGCATCTGGAGACTAATTTAGAAAAGTTAAAGTTGTTATAATCTGTTGAAACTATGACCTTGGTCACAGCTTGACCTGTGCATCATTCTCAGTGACTTCAGGACTATCTTATATTGTTGCAAAAGTTAGATATATCTTAATTTGAAATGCCGGCTGTAATACGTCTTGAGGTTTGAGATTATATATATAATATAGATAATGTAGATTGTGGCCACGGATTTTAGCTGGAATTCTTCACAGTTTGGCTTTGCCTGGTGTCAGCTGGAGGCTCTGTAGCTTCATCGCCGTTCCCATGTTCCCAGTAATCTTTAGTTTTCCTTGGAAAAAGGCCTTTGGATAAAATGAGACGGATAAAAGTTTAAGGTCATGTGTGTGTGGGTATAAAAAAAAAATAATAATAATAATAATAAATCACACAATAGCAACAATATACAGTATTAATCATGTAGGATGGAAATAGTAGCATGCAAGATATGGCAGAATAAATAAACACATGATTTCCCCCCATTTTTGGGCCAAATTATACTTAATAAATCAAGGAATGTTTACTTCTTCAGTTGTGCACCAGCTACAAGGCTGATATATTCATAAAATAAACATTCATTATTACATTCTGAGACTTCTTTAAGTCCATTTTCATGATACATTATCGTGTAAAATAAATAAATAAATAAAGGTTTTTGCCCCTTTCTAGAATTTTTTAAATTTTACACTTAAATGATTGAAATCATCAAACTAATTTTAATATTACACAAAGATAACCGGTGTAAGTACAAAATACAATTTTTAATGATGATTTCATTTATTATGGAAAAAAGCTGTCCAAACCTGCCTAGCCCTATGTGAAAAAGTAACTGCCCCCTAAACCGAATAACTGGTTGCGCCAACCTTGGCTGCAACTACTGCAGTCAAGCGTTTGTGATAACCGACAACGAGTCTTTCACATCGCTTTTATTTTTTTAAATCATGAAGGGGTTAATACTTTTTCACGGCACTGTATATTACTATTATTATAATTGTGCTTGGAAATCATTCCTCACATCGTTACACGCCTAAACACCAGACGTCCACCAGCGTTCTCTCTTGAGTTGTATCAGTGTCGCTTCCACATGATGTGTACAAGAATTCCTTATAAAATGACCAGTTAGTGTATGTCATTTTAGTAATCAATTGTTTTTTTGGGTTTCATAAAATAAAAAAAAATAATAATATAATTAGACTTTAACTTACCATATCAACTTTACTTGATCAGACTCAGGTAGTGGGCGTGGCTAAATATATATATTTTATTTATTTTTATTTTTTATTTATTTTATTTTTTTAAGTATAACCGTATGTTAGAAGTGTATCACCTGATAACCTTTTTTTTTTTTGGATTTTTTCCCCGATTTTCTCCCTAATTTAGTCGTGTACAATTCCTCCCAGTCACTAGGGGGGAGGAAAAATTCGCTAAAAAAAAAAAAATAAAACTGTCTAGATTAAACTCACAGTTTGTGCATTCAGGCTGCCGGTCATCAAGTCAAGGAGATCGGCGTCAGACATTTCGATCGTACAGTCTGATTTTATCCCTGAGGAAAACAAACACCACAGATGTGTCAGGTGGCTGACGTGCACGTTCACATATCCATCATCGCGCCACAAGCCAATCATTAGCATCGTGCCGCCCCTAATGGCGTGTGAGGGTCAGGTGAAGAAAGGAGAGGGAGCATGTGAAAGCACCTCAGTAACCTGGCGCACGTTCTTGATTTTGAGATTTGTTTGAGCGAGGTTGATCCTTGTAAACTTAAAGAACAGTTACTGAAAAGTTTGCGCATGCAGTTCTAGTTCTTAAGAAGAGAAAAAGAAATTCTGAATCTGCCAGTGCATCTCTGATTAGATGTCAGCCCATACACTTGGGACTGATTTGAAATTCATAATTTTTCTTTTTTTAAAAACTAAATAAATAAAAATTCCTGTAGGAGTGTACTCCATACAAATGTGCTGTTTAAAAATGCAAACCAATGCCAATTAGGGTTTAATCAGCTGGCAGAGTTTACCCACTGCGTCTCTGTAACTGAGAATCCCGGCCTTGTGTGGGGAGAAAATTAAGCTCTGGTGTCACAATGCCCTCGAAATGAGCCAAAAAACACTAAACACCATCTGCTTCCGCTAGCACAAAGATCCCTGGAATATATATTACATTAAATTTTTTTTTTAAAGCTGACAGACCTGCATTGTTGCTCACTGATCCTTTCCCGTTCTTCACATCCACCACCCACAGAGCTTCTTTCCCGTCCGGCCCGTCCTTCACTTTAAAAGCAAAAATGGCACCAACTTTTTTGACGTATGCTTCTCCTTCCTGCATGGAGGGAAAAAAAAAAAAAGAGAGAAAAAGAAAAAAAAAAAAAAAGAAAATAAACACACATACATATGAGAAAAAAAATTTACTTCTCAGAATTGTAACGTAAAATGTGATCCAGCGGGCTCATTCCTACCTCCTGCAGTTTCTTCTCGATTTCTTTAAACACTGAATGAGATTTGAAGGCCTCTAGTCCTGCGGCAGCTCCGGTAAGCACTGCGCCGATCCGAGACCTGAGGGGGAAAACAATTAACACACAAAATAACGTTGCAGAGTGAAAACTGGGGGGTTTCGGACAAAGTCCAAAGTCATGGAGGTGCAGTATGACTGTATTTAGTGCGAGTGTGAATGTCAGAGTGCACTACAATGTGTTTAAGGCTTTCACAATAAAGCAAATCAAGCAAATAATTTTGCTTTAACGATTTCTCTTTCTATTTTAGTTCCAGGTTTTAACACTATCAGGTGAGGAAAAAGTCCAGAGAGCATGTGCTACTCTGAGTGGATTTTGCGTTACCCGAATCGTACGCAGATGAGACGATTTACCGACACACTTACCTACGCTTCTAAAATAAACATTAATAGCAGCAAGCGTGTGATTTCTCACCTTGCTTCTAGAGGGAATCCCATTCTGTACATCGTGACGACTACGGCTCCACCGAGGCCAATGTTGTGCTGCAGGGCGACCTTCGCCCTCGGGACCTGCCGTTTCCCCGCCTCACCTCTTAACTGCCAGCACAGCTCTGCACACTGGGCCAGACCTGAGCAACCAAACACAACACAGATTGAACCCTAATCTATCTGAGACAAATCAAGGGCATGCTTCAATGACACGACACATCACAGACGAGAGCAATCGATCACAGCACAAAGTGGCTATCGAGAACAGGCTGACTCATCAAAAAAATGAAAAAAATGTATGGGTAAGGGTAGCTCAGTGGACTATTTATTGTAAGGTCCTAAATTCAAAACCCATCATTATCAAGTTGCCACGTAGTGTTTGACTCTTGAGTAAGGCCCTTAACCCCCACCTGCCAAGGTGTATAATGGTGTTTGCCAAATGGTGTAAATATAAACGTAAGCATTACTACATGCTCCATAACCTCACACACAGAGTAAAGAAATAAAAGCTTGCAGAGTTTATTCCACCCATGTTTAAACCCCCTGAGGGGGAAAAAAAAATAGGTCAGAGTGCTAAAGTCATTTAACGGAAGAGATCACCTGAGCCAGACCAAAGTACTCTGTACACAGAACACGATGGGTAAATTCAAACAAACAAACCTGTTAGAATAACCTTCTTCATGTGTTAAGGAGTTTCCTTAAACAGATCTGGCACTAAGGTCCTAAAAACCTTTCTGGTTATTACTAAGTTTTCTTCCAAATTAAAAATACTGTTAAGTACTGTTAATGTATTTTTTTTTTAAATAAAATGTATTTAAAAACAAGTATGCACAAAAATAAGCATTTAAAAAAACTAATTCATAATTCCAAAACAAAAAGCCACTTTTGCCTAATTTTAGACATACCTTCCTGATTTGTTGGATTTTTAAATTAAGCATTTATTTAATAAATAAATTTCGTTTTTTTTAAATCCTAATCCTAATTTCGGAAAATCCTCAACAAAACAGACTTCACAGTCCAAAACAGTGAAAAAAAGCTCTGAGACAAAACAGCGTCCGGGATTCTCCTCACAATTTAAAGGTGCAGTTTAAACACTTACATTTCACTGGAAAATTCTTTTAGGCACAGTTTTTGGGGAAAAGGGACATATTTATTTAAGTGGACTGGTATGCTTTACATTGTATATTCATGTCAAAGGCTTATAAGGCTCACTTTGTCTGACTTGAGAACAAATCTGACTTAAGAACGTGCTCCCGGAACGAAACTCGTTTGTAAGTCAGGGACTAACTGTATATAAACGGATTCTGAAGAACCGTGCTGTTAGGACTGTTCTACGTCCAGGTGTGTGTGTCCCTGCAGCAGGTGTGTGTCTGTAACTTGCGCCTGTTATCACTCATCATTTTAGCACAGTACATCACGTCACACCACTTAATTTCCTCCTTGTATGCAGGGCGTATCCCTCAGTAGTGAAGCCGCACCTGTAGCTCCAAGTGGGTGTCCCTTTGATATGAGCCCTCCACTCGGGTTAACCACCCACTTGCCCCCATACGTGTTGTCTCCTTGGTCGATCAGCTCTCCGGCCCTACCTGTGAGCAAATGAAAAAAAAGCGACATTGGTTTAGTTTTTATTTCCTGGTAGTAATAAGCTAAGATCACTCACATATATAGTACATTGTAGGGAAGGAAGGATTTTCAGCCATGTCGCTGATGCTTTTTCTCCAAAGTTCATGAACACAAGGAACGCAAAGAGCACTTTGTTAAGATTTACAATATAGCAAAGCTTGCTGGTTAAAACAAAATATAATGTCCTGGATGCACTATGTAGTAATAATGACTGATATTTGGAGTAACCTACAGTACATTATATGGCTTTGGTTAAACTTCAGATTTGACGTCTTAAAGTCTAGCAAAAACAAAAATCCAGACTTTTACCTTCAGGACAAAGGCCGAGCGCTTCGTAAGTGATAAGCTCGTTGGCCGAGAAACAGTCATGCAGCTCGATGACATCGACGTCCGTTGGTTTAAGTCCGGCCGACTCAAAGCACTTTTTGGCAGCGAGGCGAGTCATGTCGTAGCCAACCTAAAAAATATATATATATTTTTTTAGCTAGATGTCAGAAGTGTGCGTGTGTGTGAGATACTTCTTTTTATATTTTTTTTAAAGAGGAAAAAAAATGCTACTTGATGTACATCGATGTAACAATGATGCTGTAAGAGCCAAAGATTGGCGAAGAAATTACAATATTTCTAATTATTTGTTAATTTCTTAATTCATTAGTAAAGTAGAAACAATTAAAATTTGTCTTTTCATACAATATCCATATACCAAACTGCCATTTTTCTCCACCGTTTCTCTCATATAGTATACTTGTAAATAGTACAGATACTTGCTATCTTGGTAATAAAAAAAAAAAGTGTGTGTGTGTGTGTGTGTGTGTGTGTGTGTGTGTTCACAAATTTTGTGAAACAGAGTATTTGCATATACGAGTGTGAGTCAAAAATGATCCGCACTCTGGCAGTAGGATTTAAAACTAGCGTTAGTCTGGTGATCTTGAATGTAAACAGATGATATTATTTCAGGTTGAAGCCCACATACATGTCTGTCTGTCTTTCTGTACAGCAGAACTCTGTCCAACTTATTAATACAAAGAAATTATTGAAAATGGAAAAAGTAGATTGGATAAAGATCCAGCGTGTTAAAATTCACTTAAACCACTTCAGCGTTATTTCAGCCAAAGTGAAAATATGAACTAATCCCAGTAAAAATATTCAGTTTAGCTTTTCTAATTAATATTTATTGGTGCAGGTGTTTGTTTACATTGAGCAAGTAGCGCATAAGTAGATCATCAAATTCGACACATAACGTTTCATAATGTCGCTTTTACTCAACATTTTGATTTCACTTATGGTGCAGGTTAAACTTCAGGCTGATATCCAAGTACTGCAAAAGTTTCAATAAATTCTGTTCAGCAGTTGATTTGAGACGCGTTCACAGTTTGACGCAGTTCGCTGATAAAACGTGGGGTTTATAAACTGGCACAAAACTGCTCATAACTTCACTTCTACTCAAATTTTTTTTTAAAACTTAGAGCACGAGGTTCAGTTTTTTTTATAGTGTATGTCCGATTTATTTTGGGAGTAAGTTATGATGTGCTGCTGTCTCTCTGCATTGAGGATTCTGCAGGCTTGTAGAACATTACGGCCTTTTCTGTGTCTTCCACATATTCTGTCTGTAAACAGTAAACCATCGCATTGTCCAAGAAGAAGAGCGAAAAGTGTGAAAAGGGGTGTAAAATTGAACGAGCGTTATCTTCAATCAGTTGGGCTGGTTGTTATTAATATGTTAAATGAATAAATACAAACAAAAAAACCCTGGTTGTTGCCTACAAAGCTAAGCTCATGTCATGCATCAAGCTAACTTTTTTTCTGTTTTGTCACATACAGGTGGTGGAATGAACTTCCTCTAGATGTCTAGATATACAGCTTAGTCTTTGGCGATCTTTAAATGAAGACTTAAGATGTATCTGCCCCCAAAAAAACACTTTCCAACAGCGCTTGATTGGTACTTAGTCAGTAACCTAGTAACCTAATGTAAAGATTGATCCAATGACAGAAGCACTTCTGTAAGTCACTCTGGATAGGAGCATCTTCCAAATGACAATGTAAATGTAAGAGAAATGAAATTTCATATAAATTATATGTAAAAAGCATGAAAATTGCAAGGAAAAGTTGTGTTTGTGATTCATGAGCCGCTCTTAAATTGTGCGTTCGGCTGCTTTGCTATGAGAAAAAAAACAAACACTTTGTTTAGTTAGATAGTTTGCATAGATCTTAGAGTAAACGTAGCTCTGCATCCTCCACCCACCATCTTGATACAGCTGTTCTCCTCGAATGTTGTAGAAAGATCAGTGACCATCTCCTGAGCGATGATCTCCACGGCTTTGTTCTCCAGACCGTGCTTCCTCACAAAGCCCTCGCTGACTAGCACTGCTGCTCCGGCTCCATCAGATGTAGGACTTAACAAACACACACACACACACGATGTTCTTACACAAACCCGATTAAGCGTCCTAAGCTGTGTGAGCCCTGACCGAGCTACTTACCAGCACTGGAGAAGCGTGAGGTACTCGAAAACCTTGCGGGAATTAATCACCTGCTCCAGGCTGTACTCGTCCTGGAACTGAGAATACCTGAGAGAAAGGATGTGCAACAAGGTTGTCACGGTTCTGGATTAACAGTTATCAAAGATGGCGGACGCTTGACATAAATCCGCATTAGCGTCAGCTCCGTCTTTGTGTTTTTCTTTTTCCGCTTATCAATAATACAATCAATTTAACACAACGGGAAACATACGAGTGGTCACATGACAGGGTCCCTGGAAGTTACCAGCGTGTGGGTAAATCTCAGACGGAAAATTCTGGACAGACTATACTGCACTATGTCAGGAGGAGAAAACGGTACTTCACAGACTATGTGGTATAATGTTAAAACACTAGACAGAAATATTTAACTGTTATTTAATTAATTCTTGAGTAATATAGGGTTTGTGTGAAAAAATATCAGATAATACGACAGTCAATTATATCTATATCTAATATCTAGAAAGGATCCTTCTGCACAAATAGCATAGTCATAGCAAAGGATACGTGTTGTTGTTGTTTGTTTGTTTTTATAACTTACGGGTTGTTAGTCGAGTGCTTGTGATTCTTCCAGGCAATTTTAGCAAAGTGCTCTGGTTTCGTTCCTGCACCACACAGACGAAATGTACCATGTCACCAAGCTGTTTCGAAAACGTGTAACCACTTACAAAAAAAAAAAAACTATTAAAAAATAAACATCAGAAAAGGACCCAACTCCTGCCTGCACTGACGCCTTACCGTACTTCTCCATGTGCTCTCTCCCAGCGTTGCCAAACATCTGAGGCGCGCCCGGAGCTGGAGCCATGCCGTATCGGTTGATCATCACCTCCATGTGTTTGTCCATAGGATTAGTCCTGTCCAAATACTATTAAAAAAAAAAAATTATCAAGTTTATCAATTCATTCATCATCACCTTGTCCGTAATAAGAACAATTTGCCACTCACTAAAATTCCCAATTTTGGATAGAATCCCAAGCCTTCTGATGAAGAATGACCTTAATTACAGCTACACGTACTCACAAAAGTTAGTGCACCCCTCTAATTTCAGCAAACATTTTAGTATACCTTCTCAAAGGACAATACTATAGAAATGAAACTTGGGATATATTTTAGAGTAGCCAATGTGCATGGTACAACAGTACAGATTTACTGTCCTCTGAAAATAACTCAACATACAGCCATTATTGTCAAAATATCCAACAACGAAAGTGAGTACACCCTAATTGATAACAGCTGTACATCTTTAATCCTGCAACAACATGTGCAGCTCTGGTGAATTCCAGGCCCGGGAGGATTAAGGCCCTGCTAGATAATAACGGTTCTCACACAAAATATTAACACTTTGGACACAGTTTTGATATGTTCACTTAGGGTGTACTCATTTCCATTGCCGGTTATTTAGACCATAAAGTCTGCATGTTGAGTTATAGTTTATAGGACAGTAAATCTGTACTGTTATACAGGCTGCACATTGACGATCCAAGTTTCATTTCTATAGTATTGTCCCTTCAGAACATATAATAAAGTGGTTGCTGAAATGTGAGGGGTGTACTTACTTTCGTGAGATCCTCTATGTGTGTGTGTGTGTGTATATATATATATATATATATACACACACACACACACACACACATATATATATACATACACACACACGTTTTATATTCTAGTTTCTTCAAAATAGCTAAATTCTGGTGCACTCTTGTCATTCGTTTTTGCAATTTTCCAGACTGACTGACTTTCATTTTTTAAAGTAATGATGGCCACTCGTTTTTCTTTAGTTAGCTGATTGTATATTGCCATAATATGAATTTTAACAGTTGTCCAATAGGGCTGTCGGCTGTGTAGTAACCTGACTTCTGCACAACAAAACTGATGGTCCCAACCCCATTGATAAAGCAAGAAATTCCACTAATTAACCCTGATAAGGCACAACTGTGAAGTGAAAA
>JAQQZS010000001.1:31930836-31942430 GCA_030068045.1 Platyallabes tihoni
CGATGGAGACAGACAACAGACAACAGATGCCAGTGATCCAAACCCAGCTGAAAGTGACATGCCATCAAATACTTATGGAGCAAACCCCTGGCCATATTTAAGCGAGTACATTTTCATGAGCTAAAGGAAAGTTGAAGTTTTGTGTGTATGTTCATCTTCTCTTATGCTGTGTCACAGTGATAGAATGAAGGGTAGCTGATTCTTAGATCATTTGTCATCCAAGATGACTCTTTATACATAACCACACCTTCATGTAATCATTTAATCATTTCAAAGATCTGTTTCCTTCTCACCTCTTCATGTTTGAGGATTTTACACAACTCTGGCTCTTGCATAAAGTCCTGTATGTTTTGAGCACTTTTCAGGCATGAAGCAGGAGTATCTGTCACTTGCACATTTGCACATTTTGTGTCCTTCCTCACTCGTCCCGTGTTTCGCCTTGCTTTGTCTGTCCATCCCGTTTCCATGGGAACGGCATTGAGGGCACTGATAAGAAGGGTCTGGAAACAAAGAGCACATATTAAAACCCAGCTGGCTGCTTTCATTAAAAAAAAAAAAAGAAAAAAACACCCAAAGCAGCCGGTTCAAGGGTTGACTGCTTCAAACACAGGAATAATTAGTGAGTAGATTGAGATCAGTAATGTTTGGAGACCAAGCCTGAGTTTTTTTCAATGGCATTGAGTTTTTTTCAATGGCTTTATCAACACAAAGCATGAGGAGATGCTTGAAATCTTGTTCAGATTGGAAAGAAATGGTAAAATAAGTTGTAGTATGAACATAAAAGAGCGACTGCCAGTTCTAATTATTTCATTAAAAATTCCAAAGTCTCCTCCACAACAACAGCTGACAATGTTTTGCTTCATTTCCCCCTAACATGAGCTTAGGCAGTTGCAAATCACAGGTTTACTGTAAGTTTCTATAGTAACAGTTTGTACTACATCAGGCTTGTAGTGGACACTCCATATAATCTTGCCTAATAAAAATGGATAGAACAAAAATTATTATTAGCTCTAGAATCATTAATATGCTGAGGTATTCCGTTTTGCAATGTTGTAGTATTAACACAACCCTCATGTCTGATCACAAGGCAGACCCTTTAATTTTCAGCTCCTCACCACATCCTCATCTGATCAAGGGGAAATCACACAACTACCACCACACAGTCAGAATAGCACTCGTGGGAATTTATTGCAATCTTGGAACCCTGTCAGATTCAGTGTAAGCATGACAAGAGGGGGAAAAAAAACTCTGTCAGAGGATTACATTATACAGGTTTAGGTTTAAAAGGGATGTGATTGAATCTCTGTCTAAACAGATTGATGCTCTGATTGCATTTCAAGTTTTTTGTAATGAAAATTTTATTTAGTGTTTTGGAAATGAGTCTTCAGTATCAGTGGTGAAGCTGTAACCTTACGTTTCCTAACATCTTCAGGACAGAGGAGAAATAGGAAATTGTCTGTCTGTATGTCTGTCCAGCCAGAGTTTGTCATAGCATCACACAAAACTGGCTAGACAGAATTTATTTAAACTTTTGCAGTACTTAGATATCTGTCTGAAGTTTAACCTGCAGCATAAATGAAATCAAAATGTTGAGTCAAAGTGATGTTATGAACATTTATGTGCCGGATTTAATAATCTACTTTAAAATAAGCTACTAATAATCTACTTGCTCAATGTAAACAAACACCTGCACTAATAGATATTAATTAGAAAAGCTAAACTAAATATTTTTACTGGGATTAGTTCATATTAAAAACAGCGCTGAAGTGGTATAAGTGAATTTTAACTGGCTGAAGTCGTTTTAAGACAAAACTTAAAGTAATCTTTAACCGATCTACTTTTTCCATTTTTCATCTGTAATTCACTCTCCGATTACCAAACAGGGAGTGTATTCGGCTGACAACGAAAGAAGTACAACTTAGTGTAAATATGACATAAACAGTTTTTTCAATATCCTCTCTTTTCCATTGATTGTAATAAGATGAAACGACAGTACATTCAAAATCTTGCCGTGACCTAGGTACATTTGCTAATATTTATCCACCACTCCAGTGGAAACCAATACCATATAATGTCAAACTAATTTTTTTCTATTAACAAGAAGTTGCATGTTTCTTTTTTCGTAATTAACTTTCGTACGCAAGAGAAAAGCTGCACTTACTGATTATAACATATCCAGTAAGCATGACAACATGATTGTTTTTTTCCCCAATGTGTGATGGACCATCACCATTAACTGTTCCTACCATGCTGTCATATTTACCTGCTGTGCTGCTCCTGTAGTTCTCCCAGCTCTCTGCTGGTTATCTCAGTACAGACAGGCCTGGACTCATCCAAGCCCTTCTCACACCCCAAGACATCAAAAACAAATGACTGATTAAACCTGAAGCAATTAATACCCATCTCCCTGCTCAGCAGCAGCTAAGCACAGAGTCACGATACTCTACACACAGAAAGCCAACAGTGTCCTGGCTCAAATAGATGATAAGGCAATTTTCTACTCCTCTGGAGTTCTGTGGTAAAGGGTTAACTGTAGGAATAGATATATACAAAGCTCAAAAAGTTTATACATCAGAACAGTCAAATAGACATAGAAGACAAATGTGGTTTTACAGTATTAATTTTTATTTGAAATGAAATTTCTATTTTACATGAAAAACCTTGCATATGTATGAATGAATGAATGAATGAGCAAACAAATAAAAATATACTTAACATTTTTTAAAATATGGTTTGACATCGTAAATACCAAAATTTCCATGTTCATTTTCCATACCTTCAGATTGTGAAAAATATATCATCGTGGATCTCACCCAAATTAGTTGGATGAGTTCCCTGTTGAAACTGGTTCCTTCCAAGGTTCCTTCCTATTTCCATCTCCGGGAGTTTTTCCTTTCCACTGTCGTCCTCTGCTTACTGATTAGGGACAATCTGATCATTTTGATTTATTTATATTTCATTATAACTCATTTCCATATTTTCTTTTCTAAAGCTGTTAAAAGTGCTATATACATAGAATTTAAATGAATTGAGGATCTTCAACATATATTTACAAGCATAATAAAAAAAATAGTAAATATATAAACTTTTGAAAGAAACAGGAGCAGCAGGAAATTTGGGAACGCCAATTAGCCTAATTTGCATGTCTTTGGAGAGCGGGAGGAAACCGGAGTACGCAGAGGAAAACCACCAAGCACAGGAGGAGCATGCAAACTCAATGTACTCTCAATCACCCTGAGGCATAAATCAAACTCTTGACCCTGTGCTGACTATAGTATAATAAATTATACTCAGATGATTTGTTAATTTCTTGATTACGAATGCAATATGTTTGTAGCTAATTGATGATGCGACTATCATCATCGTTTATCCCTTAATCCTGTATACAGGATCACCAGGAGCGCACAAGGTGGGGTACACCCTAGATATGTTACCAATCCATCACACGCAAGGGGCAATTTGTGAACGTCAATCCGCATGTCTTTGGACTGGGGAGAAAACCGGCATGAACATGCAAACTCCATGCACACAGAGGGAGGAGGTGCAAGGTGACAGTGCTAATCAAAGTCACTGGCGCGTCCAAATCAGCTATATTATTGTATGTACTTTATTACTGAAAATCATTTATTTATTAATTTGTTTATTTATTTATTTATTTATTTAAGGGCTTAAGTTTTTTTTTTTTGAACTATTTAAATTTATACTTATTGATGATGTTCCTGAAAAAAAAAAGTGAAATGATTTGTGCAGTATGCCAAATATTTAATGCTGAGTTCCTAGTTATATATTTAGTTATGAATTATAGTTTGCATGAGTAGAAACAAGAATGATGATGGAGGCCTATATTTAAAAAAAAATAAAAACATTACTTAATGTATAAGAATTACTGTATTTAGTCAAAATGTTGAGTGAAAAGTAGTTGATTAGTATTAGTTGTAGTGTTATAGCGCCCTCTACAGTCAGTAGTTGTTTTAACAGATATTCATATTAGTAGTAGTGCTCGCGCGCCCCCTACAGTCACTTTGCTGTACGTCCACGTCTGGGACGCCTCTTGTTTTTTTTTAATTCCCACCCGCATTCCGATCCAGCTAGGGCTTTAAACTGAGATAGGAGGCGTGTCTTTCGGAATATAGGTGTGGGAAAAAATAAAGCGTCACCGCTGATCTTTTCGCCATCTTGACCGAAACATAAACATTCAGTCTGAATCGGGCTGCTGGGAAGCTAAATTGCAAGATAATAAACGAGGAGAACGGGTGTTTCCAGGACTCTGTTGATTAAGTGCTAACCGGGAGCTCGGACACACGGAATGGCCGATAATCGCGTCTCATGAGCGGCAGAACAGGTGAGGCTTGTACACCTTCCTAGCCGGAGAGAGGGGCAGCTAGCTGGTGTCTCAGGGTCTGGACATCATGACAGCTGTGACTTTACACCTCATCCTAGTCAGACAGCTCGAGGCGTCTATGGCGGCTGGATTCATGTCTTTAGTGTTTGTTTTCTTGTACAAACAACACTGACGGCGCTAATGCTAATCGCGCTAGTGATGTGTTTATGATCGTCAGCTCCATGGTAACTGTGTGTCCTCCATGTGTCGCGTGCACACGGCGATTTAACACCCTGGGTTTGATCAGAGCCGCTTCTAAACACCTGCACAGTGGACTGTGTACACACACACACACACACACACACACAGAGGAGACGACATGTTCAAGTGTTTAGAGCTAGAGGAACACCGGCAGGGTCAGGTCAATCCTGCTCGAGACACATGTCCTGCTCTTCAGGACAGCTAGAGGTAGACAAACACCTTTAGGGACAGATAAACATCTGGAGTGATGAATAAACACCTTTACATTCGAGAGAAACATCTGGACCGCCAGATGAACACCTTTTTAGATTCAGATAAACATCTGGACAGCCAGATGAACACTTTTTTAGATTCAGATAAACATCTGGACCGCCTAATGAACAACTACTTTAGATTCAGATAAACATCTGGACCGCCAGATGAACACCTTTTTAGATTCAGATAAACATCTGGACCGCCAGATGAACACCTTTTTAGATTCAGATAAACATCTGGACCTCCTAAAGGGTTCGCCTAATGAACACATTTTGGAGTCAAGTAAACATCCGAAATGCTAAATGATCACCTTTAGATTCAGATGAACACCTGCATTGCCAGATGAAGATCTGGATAAACTGGATCTGGATAAACACCTGCAGTGCTAGGTGTGCTTGTTTCAGAATGGATGAACATCTGTCTTTTTGGATAACCTAATTTTGACATCCTTTAGAGCTGAATAAACACCTTTAGAGACAAGACACCACTTTAGGTGCAGATCGAAACCTCCGGGTTAAAATAAACATGTTTAGAGACCTACAAGAACCTTTTAGGTTAGATTCGGTAGCTTTGATTGAAACAGCTTTAGCAACAGATGAGCATGATGTTCAATGCTGGATGAATGCCTTTAGAGACAGACAGACATCTTTAGAGGCAGATGAACACTTACAGTGTTAAATAAACTGTTGTGTGGAACTCTTGCAGTTCACTTCAGTTCTGATGGACACAGAAAGCTGCAAAAATTGCAGTGTGTCTTTAAGTATCCTGTTTTTTTTTTTGTTCAGGGATGGAAGACGTGGGTGGAGCTGCGAGGGCAGACTGAAGCAGAGGCAGATCGGAAATGGACCAGGACTATGAGAGACGCCTCCTCAGGCAGATCAACCATCAGAACCTGCCTGATGGTCATGTGTCCAAGGTAAACGAATGAGTATGAATGTCTTAAACAGGTACAGATTATCAAGTACCGTACTATGAAGGAAGATGTACATTTCTGGAGATATAAGTGTCTTCTCACACCTACTGTTTTGTTCCTCCTGTAGTCGGGCTTTGCCACATGCAGTCCAGTCAGTGTTAAGTCAGGTGACAGATTCATACCCACTCGCGCAGGAAGCAACTGGAGCATCAACTTCCATTACGCCAACGTAAGTCACGGTCTTTATTCGAGCCTTTCCCTTAAAAACGGCACCTCATGTACTTATTTATTCATTTTACAGGAAAACTGCTGGTCTCCTAACCAGAACCAGCGCTCGAAGGATGCCAGTTCAGACACTGGAAAGGGTAAAGTTTGCTGTAAATCACTTTCATTGTATCTGCGTATTGTATCACGGCTAAAAGACAGATGTCAGCACATTTGGACGTCTCTAATCTGCGTCTCCTCACAGACGCGGTGGCCTATGCTGCTCTGCTGCGGAACGAGCTCCTGGGAGCGGGCATCGAAACCGTACCCGACCCTCACACAGACGACCGACGGCATGCCGTCCTCTCACAGGACACACACAGCCTCTTCAGGGTGAGTCCCTCTCACAGGATATGTGTGTGTTATTAAACTCTGGTCATAAATGGCGGTTCGATTTAATTCTTTTCTTTCTCTTCCAGTACACAATTCACACAAAGAGAGTGCCTTTTGACAGCGGCAATGAAATCTCCCCGTATTCCCTCTCTCCCCTCAGCAACAAAAGGTAGCCAAAGGTTCCTTATTTACTCTCGCGGACTGCTTCACATTTCCATATGTGTCTGAGTGTGTGTGTGTGTGTCTGTGTGTGTGTGTACGTACGTGCGCAGTCACAAGCTGTTACGGTCACCGCGAAAGCCAGCACGAAAGATCTCCAAAATCCCCTTTAAAGTTCTGGATGCACCGGAGCTGCAGGATGACTTCTACCTGAACCTGGTACACACCTGTATTTTACACTGTTCAAGAATAACGTAACGACATGTAAAACCACTTACCGAAACGTATATTTTAAAGAGATAGAAATGCACTGTGATACAGTATTATGCAAACTATTTTAGTAAAAAAAGAATTTTATTCTGATTGGTTTGGATGCCAAACATTCATCACTGAGAATGAAAGGTTAAGAGGACACGCCTCCTTCACTGAGACTGGCAGGTTAAGAGGACACATGTCCTTAAGAGTGAATGACAGTTTAAGAGGACACGCCTCCTTCACTGAGACTGACAGGTTAAGAGGACACATGTCCTTCACAGTAAATAACAGGTTTAAAAAAAACCCTCCTTGAGAGTGAATGACAAATTAAGACGACACGCCTCCTTTGGAGTGAATGACAGGTTAAGATGACACGCCTCCTTCAGAGTGAATGACCGGTTAAGAAGACACGCCTCCTTCAGAGTGAATGACGAGTTAAGATGACACGCCTCCTTCAGAGTGAATGACAGGTTAAGACAACACGCCTCCTGAAGACGACACGCCTTCTTCAGAGTGACTGAGAGGTTAAGACGACACGCCTCCTTCAGAGTGACTGACCAGTTAAGACGACACGCCTCCTTCAGAGTGAATGACAGGTTAAGGTGGCACGCCTCCTTCAGAGTGACTGACAGGTTAAGACGACACGCCTCCTTCAGAGTAAATGACAGGTTAAGATGACACGCCTCCTTCTGAGTGAATAACAGGTTAAGACGACATGCCTCCTTCACTGAGACTGACGGGTTAAAAGGCCACACCTTCTTTACTAGGGCTGGCAGGTTGAGGCCACACCTCCTTCACCGAGACTAACAGATTAAGTGGACACATGTCCCTCACAGTGAATGACAGGTTAAGAAGACACGCCTCCCTTACTGAGACTGACAGGTTAAGAGGATACGCCTCTTATCCTCCTCTGGGACTCACAGACATAGAGGCCACGCTCCCTTTACTGAAGCCATATTTATATCTGCAGGCTAAAACAGCAAAACATTTCGAGTTGTTTTGACCATGGAATATCGTAGCCATGCTGCTGCTGTCCTTGGTACTGAATTTAGCTTCTGTCTATAGACGGTGTATTACGATGGTCTGCGTAGAAACTGAAGGATTGAGCTTTGCAGTGTTCTGTATTGTTAACAGGTGGACTGGTCAGCTGGAAACCTGCTCAGTGTTGGTCTTGGTGCTTGTGTGTACCTGTGGAGCGCCTGCACCAGTCAGGTGTGTAAAGGAACTTTAAATAGGACTAGATAATGTTTGCTCGGCTGATTTATAGAGCCAGGGATCATGATGTGTCAAACTTGTGCTCTCAGGTGACCAGGTTGTGTGATCTGTCAGTGGATGGAGACTCTGTGACTTCAGTCTGCTGGAATGAGAGGGTGAGTCGTGAAACTTGTTTTTCATGCAAGTTATTTGTAAATTAATTACACGCAATGATAGAATGGTCATGGAAAGGTACACCAACAGCATGATGTTGAGATTAACAGGATCATTAAAATGATGGGAGTCGCCTTATGTCTCTAAATGTTTTGTTATGTAATGCCTTCTTAAGAATTGATATAAGAAAGAATGTAAGAATTAATACGACTAGTGGATGAAGAAGACGCACATGCACCATGTCTAATGACCAGTATGGTTTACATTTGCATCATTTTCCCATCAAGGGAAGCTTGGTTGCTGTTGGAACCCACAAGGGTTTTGTTCAGATATGGGACGCAGCCGGAGGGAGGAAGTTAACCAGCCTGGAAGGACACTCGGCTCGTGTCGGTTCGTATCAGAGGTCTTCATTTAATGGAGTTGCGGTTGAAAGCATTAGCGCGGACTTATGAATTTGTAACGTTTGACGTGTTGTGCCGCAGGAGCGTTAGCGTGGAACGGCGAGCAGCTCTCGTCGGGCAGCAGGGACAGGGTGATCCTGCAGAGGGATGTCCGCGCGCCACCTGCCACTGAGAAGAGACTGCAGGGCCACAGACAGGAAGTCTGCGGCCTGAAGTGGTCCCCCGACCACCAGCACCTCGCCTCCGGAGGCAACGACAACAAGGTACGGTGCAAATGCGAGTAAAGACGATAGTCATGCTGATGATAATACCTGGTGTAACCGTGCGTTTTGGTGATTTTTGTGTAGCTGCTGGTGTGGAACAGCTCGAGCCTGGTGCCTGTGCAACAGTACAGCGAGCATTTAGCGGCGGTCAAGGCCATCGCCTGGTCGCCCCATCAGCACGGCCTCCTGGCGTCCGGTGGAGGCACGGCCGACCGCTGCCTGCGCTTCTGGAACACACTCACAGGACAGGCGCTGCAGAGCACCGACACCGGCTCGCAGGTCTGCAACCTGGCCTGGTCCAAACACGCCAACGAGCTGGTGAGAGAACACACACACATGAGCGGAGTTCTGTTGGCTGCTGAGTGAATCTTACACATCGTGCTGGTGTCTTGCAGGTCAGCACACACGGTTACTCACAAAACCAGATCCTGGTGTGGAAATACCCGTCACTCACACAGGTGGCCAAGCTGACGGGACACTCGTACCGTGTGCTTTACTTGGTAAGAAGGAAC
Source organism: Platyallabes tihoni (assembly GCA_030068045.1). Classification (NCBI taxonomy): domain Eukaryota; kingdom Metazoa; phylum Chordata; class Actinopteri; order Siluriformes; family Clariidae; genus Platyallabes; species Platyallabes tihoni. The sequence continues at coordinate 31,940,142 of JAQQZS010000001.1, forward strand.
TTTAAAAACTGACCATGCTAATTTGAACTGACCGTTAAAATTCTAACTAACTGTGTGCGTGTGCATGCACGTGTTTGTGTTTATTTATCAGGCCGTGTCTCCAGACGGCGAGGCTATAGTGACTGGAGCAGGAGACGAGACACTCAGGTTCTGGAACGTCTTCAGCAAAACACGCTGCACCAAGGTTAGACAAATACATGCACGTTTTGTGGTGCATCTACAAAATCTAGACACTTTCTGGCTGTTGCTCCGAGTGGCTAGGTTAACTACGGTGGCTTGCAAAAGTATTCATACTCCTTGAACTTTTCCAGTTCACGTTTCATTTTGTCACGTTACAGCCACAAATGTAAATGTATCTTATTGGGATTTAATGCCGTAGACCAACACAAAGTGTCAGTTGTGAAGTGGAAGGAAAATGATAAATGGTTTTCAATTTTTATTTTTTTTTACAAATAAATATCTGAAAAGTGTGGTGTACGTTTATATTCAGCGCTCCCTGAGTCAATCTTTTGTAGAACCACCTTTCGCTGCAATTACAGGCTGTACGACTTTTGGGGTGTGTCTCTCTCTACCAGCTTTGCACCTCTAGAGAGTAAAATTTTTGCCTGTTCTTCTTTGCAAAATAGCTCAAGCTGAGTCAGATCGGAGGGAGAACGTCTGTGAACGGCAATTTTCAAGTCTCGCTACAGATTCTCAGTTGGATTTAGGTCTGAACTGTCTCGGACGTTCTAACACCACTCCATTGTAGCTCTGGCTGTATGATTATGTTTGTTCTCCTGCTGGAACTGGAAGGTGAACCTAGAGCGGCCCAGTCTCTGTCTTTTGCAGACTCTGACAGGTTTTTTCCCTGTATTTGGCTCTATCCGTATTAGAATCAATCCCCTGCTGAAGCAAAACATCCCCACAACATGATGCTGCCACCACCATGTTGCATTTAGGACAAAAAGTTAAATTTTGGTTTCTTCTGATGGACCAGAGCACCTTATTTCACAGAAGAAGGATTGCTGTGTCGCCCCACATGGCTTGTCACAAGCTCCAAATGGGACTTCTTGTGGCTTTCCATAAACACTGGCTTTCTTCTTGCCACTCTTGCATAAAGTCCAGATTTGTGGAGTGCATGACTAATAGTTGTCCCGTGGACAGATTCTTCAACCTGAGCTGTGGATCTCTGCAGCTCCTCCAGAGTTGCCATGGGCCTCTTGACTGCTGCTCTGATTAATGCTCTCTTGTCAGTTATGGTGGACGCCCATGTCTTGGTAGGTTTGCAGTTGTGCCATACTGTTTCCATTTGAATAGCGCTCCATGAGATGTTCAAAGCTTTGGGATTATTCTTTTTTTTTTTTTTTTTACTATCTACCCCTACTTTTAACTTCTCCACAACTTTATCCCAGGTGTGTTCCTTGGGCTTCATGACGCTGTTGGTTCACCAATGTTCTCTAACAAACCTCCGAGGTCTTCACAGAACATCTGAGATTAAATTACACACACGTAATTAGGTGACTCCTGAAGGTGACTGGTTCCACTGGATTTTAGTTTGATGAATATAAATGCACGCCAGACTTTTCAGATTTTTATTTGTAAAATTTTTTGAAAGTCAATTTCCTTCCACTTCACAAATATGTGCCACTTTGTGTTGGTCTATCAGATAAAATCCCAGTAAAGATACATTTACATGGTTAAATACTTTTGCAAGGCACTGTAGGTAGCCTGCATGCAAATGGGTTAATCGACTTTAGTTATGGTAGAAATTGATGTACGCAGACATTTCTCTTCCTGAAACGAATAACGCTCTCGCCTGGCTGTTTCAGGAATCCAAGTCGGTGCTGAATCTCTTCACCAGGATACGGTAGTGTCGGAGGCCTGAGAAGAGAGAGAGAACCCGGCGTCTCTTCCTCCTCTCCAACCCTCCTGCCAGCGTCTCCTTTAAAACCCCGACAAGTCTATTCATGTCATTGTCCTGACTTTCTTATTACTGTATCATGTTCCAAAAAAAAAGAAGGAAAAAAATGGAGGTGGTGTAATAATGTAAGTAGAGAGAAGCAGTTTATCCAAACGCCGCTCGGTCCGTGACCATATTTTCACTATTTTGTATGTGCAAACGCAAACAGGATCAAGATGGAAAATAAACAACACTATCTGTGTTAGTAGTTTATGTAAAATTTATTGGTTATTTTTTTGTGTGTTATTCTCATTGAGATGAACTATGACCTGATCATATACAGTGGTGTGAAAAACTATTTGCCCCCCTCCTGATTTCTTATTCTTTTGCATGTTTGTCACACAAAATGT
>JAQQZS010000001.1:31953859-31979501 GCA_030068045.1 Platyallabes tihoni
GAGCATCTCTGGAGAGACCTAAAAATGGCTGTCCACCAACGTTTACCATCCAACCTGACAGAACTGGAGAGGATCTGTAAGATGGCAGAGGATCCCCAAATCCAGGTGTGAAAAACTTGTTGCATCTTTCCCAAAAACACTCATGGCTGTATTAGATCAAAAGGGAGCTTCTACTAAATACTGAGCAAAGGGTTTGAATACTTAGGACCATGTGATATTTCAGTTTTTCATTTCAAATCTGCAAAAATGTCAACAATTCTGTGTTTTTTGTATAATTCTTAAGTAAAGTCTACAGTACTTGCAGGGATTAAACAACACACTGAAGCACTGTAGAACAGAGTAACTGTTTTGTTGTCTACCTGTGCGGATGCCAGGATGTCGTTGGCGTGCGGGTAAAGGTGACGCCTGCACTCACGGCAGATTCTCTTCAGCGTGGAGACCGTGGGAACAGACAGGTCGGAGTCGGACAGGGCGGGCAGGACAACACACAGGACGGCGGGCACCATGACCGGGTGATCGGACAACCACTCGGAGAGCGAGCCTAACAAAACGTAGACAAAAGCAGTGCGAGCACTGTATACAGAACACATACACACTAATACAACACTAGTTTGTCCTGGAGTGAAGTGTTTGCTCCGGTGCTTGAAGCTACATCATCTTTAACATATCCAGATTTGTGTCTGTTTGTACCAAGCGTGAGCATGAGAGTCTCTGCGAGCTGAACGCTGTTCGCCGAGATGAGGGGGATGAGGCCGATCAGACCCGGAATCACGTCTGAGTAACTGACGTCCGCCGTGTCCGCTATGGACTGGAAACCGAACAGCAGAGTCTCTATATCCTCCAAATAGAGAAAGACCGTGATAAGAAGACAAACAGAACAAAAGACTTATTTTTTGGGAAATAGTGCTGATAATGTTAAATTCCGTTATTCCACAATATACGGAATACTAAGACCGTAGCTTGGGTCACCCCTGGCCATTTGGGTAGCTTGGGTCACCCCTGGCCATCTCTTAGCTCCGCCCCTTAAATAGGCAGTTCCTACAGGTCAAGTCAAACGAGATACTGACCTGCCACGAGGAAGAGTGCGAGTGCGTCGTGTCGGTCAGCAGGACGCCGAGTTTATCATACAGTTTGCGCAACAGTTCGGAGCCCAGCAGCTCATACACACACATCAGAGTGTCCGAGATATCGACTCTGCAATCAGTGTAAACATTGTTCAAATGCATCCAAAGTTTATACTGTACATAACCTTGGATGGTTATACAACGTACCGGCACTTTCTCATGTTATTCGATCATTTTGCTGACCTGTATGTCCGGAATTGTTCCTTGTCCTCAGAAGACCATGAGGCGTGGTCGTGCTCGTTAGGGAAGCGCGCTTTATGAAGCAGGATGTCAACCAGCTGGAAGTAAACGGGTCTGTATATCTGCAGGTAAAACGCCTGCTTCTCCGTTTCCAGCGACATGATGTCATCCTGTAAGAAAAGCACCAGCTCTTACTTAAGATTAAGAAATTAAGTCTCGGACGTCTAAAATCCGCCGACGCACCTGCAGCGTGTACCAGAATGTGAGTGTGAGTGAGCTGGACGTCTCGTCCACTGGGTAGTGGCCAGGAATGGCGGTGCTGGACAGAATCATATTGACCAGAGCCTGGAAACCCTGCCAGTGTCCAGTCTGTTCCAATAATGTTCTGAGACATGACGTGAGACAGAGAGACAGAGAAAGAGAGAGACAGTGTCAGTCATAATATCTCAACCTGACATATAGGGGAGACTGAACCCATGTAGTGAAAGTCATTCTGCTCTGGTGAAGATCTTTATGTATGTTTTATACGTTACATGCATGCAGTAAGGTCAGTGTGAGTGCGACCTCAACCTGCAGTGAGTTTCGCCGAGAGCAACGACGATTCTGCAGATTCCGTGAGATGTCTCCATGTCTCTGTCGTGCACTGCCTTCTTCAATTGTTCCTGAAGCTCGAGAACATGTGGCAACAGCTTCACCAGACTGTCCGCAGACCTACAGGACAGACTGGATTAGATCTGTGTCAAAGGCAGTAATTATTAGTGTGCTTTCATTAAGTACATTTAAGGTCCGGCCCTCACCTCTGCCACTCAGGCACTGAGAGGGAACCGACGACGCTCTCCACAGCTGTATCAAAAAGCTCAGGCACTTTAAGCAGCGCTAAGCAATCCCGCAACACTCCTTCACTCTGTCCCAGATCGACTCCGAGCCCGAGCCAGGACGACACGCAGCGTAGCGCCCGCTCCTTCATGCTGCCAACCGAGCCTTCGTCCCGTAGCAACTCCCGCAGCTGTGGACACAACACTGTCCACTCTTGTGCAAGGGCACCCTGAAGCCTGGCACGATTCCCTGATGTGAACCTCTTGCTCAAGAGCTCCTCAGGCAGCACGGTAAGCACCTCTAACAGGGCAAGACGCCGCCCATCCACCTCAGATGTGCCCTCTCCACTCTGGAACGCCTGCAGGAGATCGGGCACTGCGCTGGGCCAGGTGTCGAGTAACGTGCGGAGGATCAGAGACGCCAGGGCCACGCAGAGGCGCGTCAGCACCATCTTGGGGCCAAGGGCGAAGTGGCACATGTGGGTAACGAGCTGAGAGCGAAGAGACTCGTGAAGCTCAGGACTGAGGTCACGCCAGTGGCTGGAGATCTTGCTGTGTAGTGTGCTTGCACCAAAAAACTGGATCTCAGGAACCTGCTTGGAACAAAACCATTTCAATCACATCATTACGGTCTGAGGGTGAGCTAATATGATAATAAGGCCCATTATTTTATTTGTGATTAAAATGTACGAAAACATAAAACGTTCAAAAACCATAAGCCGTAAGCAACCCTTGGCTACTAGTGATGGGAAGTGTGAATCATTTTAGTGACTCGGTTCTTTGAATCTTGTTCATCAAAATGAACAAATCTTTTTTTGAGTCATTTCGTTCATTTCGTTCTTTTGATCAGAAATAAATTTAAATGTTGTGTTTTCAATAAAAATACCCCCAGCACATCTACTTACACAAATCTTGGCTATAGTCCCAGTTATGAAAATATTACAATGCAACTAAAGACATATTATAATAAACAGAATGAGTAGCTCATCCTCATATCTTCTAGTCTGAGTCGTTCGTTCTTTTGAATCTATTGCACCGCATATGGGAGTCACGTGACAAAGGAACGAACGACTTGAGACTTGAAGACTCACTAGCAGAATCTTTCAATTCTGTTTCCTGCACTGCATAGCGTCTATGGGAGTCACGTGACAAAAGAACAAACGACTCAGGACCGTTTCCTGTATGTAACATACGGAGGTTTTGCGATGATTTGCGCATGCGTGCCCAATAGAAAATGAACGAATCACTCTCTGAGACTACTTGTTCATCTGAGTCATGTTAAAGATTCGTTCAAAAAGAACGAATCGTTCATGAACGACCCATCACTATTGGCTACTTGAATACACTGCCCGTCAAACGTTTGGACACACCTTCTAATCCCATGGTCTTTCCTGATTTTTATTTCTTTCTACACTGTAAAACAATGCTAAAAGGGTCCAAAATATGCAATAATCTTTTTGAACAGTTGGTAGATGTCTGCTACTGCTTTACTCTGTAAAGACTACATTTGAGGTGCTGTTTGTTAATTGGTGATTTCTGAGGCTGGTAACTCTAAATGAGCTTCTCCTCTGCAGCACAGTTTGTTCTTGCTTTCCTGAGATGGACTTCATGAGAGCCAGTTTCATCATGGTGCTTGGTGGGTTTGACAATACTGTTCATGCAAGAATTATTCCAGAACAGCTGACCTTTTTGTCTTAAAATATCCACATGTTTTTTGTTGTTAAATAATGCCATATGTACTATTTCATAGTTTGGAAATCTCCAGTATTGTTCTAGAACGTAGAAAATAAATCAAACTTTTGACCTGTACTGTATATACACTTTGAAGTTGCTTTGTACTGACCTTGTCCGGGCTCAGCAATGACCAGCAGAAATGCCACGCCTGCGGTGACGCTTGGGCCTGCACCAGCCACTGTTGGGCCACATTTTTCTGCACCATATCCGGATCGTAGTACAGCTGATGAAGAGCCTGTGTGAGATAAGCTTTCAGATCAGAAGCAGCGCTATATGACAAAAGAAATGACAATTTAAAAACAAATATTTTAGTAAAAACCTCTAAGACTCAGTGCAACACAACAGCAGGCACACAACACATTCTCCATACTGTACTATTATTAGTATCATAGAGCTTCGCTGAGATATCGAGTTACTTTTCTACACCCTATAGTCTGCTATAATGACCTCGACTAATACTGTGCACTAAATTAGACTTGTTATAACATGTATAACCATAAAACAGGAACCATTTGCTAAAACAAACATATTAATTTACTCTTAGACAGCTTTATATATTGCTAAATATACTATGAAACTGAACATTTGAGCCCAGAGCAATTCAATTACTTATAGAATGCTTAAATATTTAACAATAAATTGTAAATTATGCAATAAACCATTAAGTTGAGGTTTATAATTAAATTAATAAATAAAAAAGAAGTGTAATTAAGTGCTTTGGGTTATGTTACTTCTGTGTATATACTAATTTGTGTGTGTGTGTGTTTATGGAATTATTTGTAACTTTATTTGACAGTGTTTGAAGTGAACACTTTTAGAAAACATTTCTCTTTCAAATCGTAATAAACTTCTATCTTCACTAAGTTAGCAACATGCTAATTTAATTTGAAAAAAAAAAAAAAGGAAAAAGTTAGCCGCTAGCTAACTATCTTAACCGTTATTTAACGTTACAGGTTAATACATGTGTTTAAATTAGCGTCACGCATCCTACACATGTACGCTAGATAGGGAGAATAAAGAACGGCACCGTGCGCACTTGGTTGCGCACTACGTATACTTTTAGATCACATTTAGGGTACGGACGCTGTATTTCCTCGCGAGACGTAGTTTTGATACTGCATTTGTCCACAGCTGATAAAAAAAAACGTATGAAAAACACGTATAACAGACCCTGACGTGTTTATTATCGGCGTTAGAGCAGAATTATTCGCCATTTTAATATTTAATAAAGTTCGTCTTTTATTGAATTAAACGGAATAATCGATATGTCCTACCCTCTCCACTGCCTCCGCAGTAAACTCGGTCTGTTCTGAGGAAGAGGACATTATCGCTGCTTATTAAAATGTCCCGTGACAATGTTTCACAGAAACAGCTTACATAGTGTGTTCCTCAACTGATTTAAGACACAATGGGTCTACAGATGGGTCACACTGTCTGTGTCCAGTATGCAGTAGTTATAGCTGTTGGGGTGTGTTACAAATCATACCTAGTGCACTACTCCCTCCACGGAGTGAGCATCAATAAACACCCACTTACTGCAAGATTATGAAAGCATTAGGTAGATTCACCATATGGACAAAAGTGTTGGGCCAAACCTGCAATGACATTGTATTTAAATATGCTGTATATAAACTGTAATTATATACATATACGTCAATATGAATTCTGTCCCTCTTCTGCAGCTATAACAGCTTCCTCTCTTCTTGGAAGGCCGTCCACAAGATTCTCGAGTGTTTCTGTAGGAATCCGTGTGCATTCATTCTGTAGAGCATTTATGAGGTTCAGGCACTGATGTTCAACAAGAAGTCCTGATTCACAATCTCCGTTCCAGTTCAGCCCAAAGGTGCTCGATGGGGCCGAGGTCAGGGCTCCGAGTTCCTCCACACTGAACTCATCAAACCATGTATTTATAGTCCTTGCTTTGTGCACTGGGACACAGTCATGTTGGAATAAAAAAGAGCCTTCCCCAAATTGTTGCCACAAAGTTAATAACAATAATAGCATTGTCCAAGATGTCTTGGTATTCTTACTATGGTTAGTGCTGACTTTCCATGACTGGATAGTAGTTGGATGCCCCCTTGGTGCCATTACAGGTGATGCTGTTTTCAGGAGCATACGGACCTTAAAATGACCTTAAGGACTCATTTCAAGCGTCTAATTAAAGTTGTCTTATTAAAGTTGGGTGGCTTATGGCGGTAACACGAATAGTAGTTATTAAGATGAATAAATGAAAAAAATTAACATTCTTTGGCCAAAAGTTTGTGAACACCTGTGCCCTCTATTTGCTATTAGAATAAGCTCCACTCTTCCAAGAAGGCTTTCCACTAAGAGTTTTAGTGTTCAGTCAGCTAGAAGAGCGTTAGTGATGGCAAGGACTGATGTTGTGATGTAGAGGAGGCCCCAGTTCCAGTTCATTCCAAAGGTGTTCAGTGATGTTGGAGGACACTCAAGTTCTTCCAATCCGAACTTAACACATAATTTTTCGTTACAATGATTACGGGAAGGGGCGTGGCTTTTAACCTTATCATAATATATACATTTAGAAATTACGTGGGTCGGAATATATACAGTAAGGTGACTTTTAAACTGGTTGTAAAGGCAATGATAAAAAGGTCTAGTGTGTAGTGTGTGTGCTTGTAAGCTGATGTCGGACTCACCCACTCCCTCTCCCCCTCTCTCTCTCTCTCTCTCTCTCTCATACACACCCCTTCATTCCAACACACATGTGGGTGTGGGGTCTGACATCTGAGCGCAGGCAGTGGCATTACTGCTCACACAACACCTGGCTCACATGTTTGTGTGTGTGTGTGTGTGTTTCACTGGAGGTGATGAAGCTTATACAGACACAAGGATATTTTTAGAGATAATGATCAAAGAAGTGTAAGAACACAGAGAAGATCAGAAATTCTGTGAAATACATCCATTTGTTTGGGGTGAATTATGGATGCGCTTGTGCGTGTGGTGTTGAGTGTTGCGATCCTGACAAGCACACAGAGTCTCAAAGGTAAGAGTCTTCACACTGCATTATTATTATTTTTATTGTTGTTGTTGTTGTTGTTGCTCTTTAGTACTAGTACAGACGCCCAGAAATAATTAATTTCTATATTTTTTCAATTAGACACATGATCTATCTTTTAAACTAAAGACAATTTTACTGTTGTATGAAAAGGAATAAAAATCGAATAAAAATTTATCAGAAATTGTGGGATCAGTGATTTAAAAAAAAAACCTATATCTATACACCTTTTTATCTGTCTGTCTGTCTTTATCTCTGTCTGTCTGTCTGTCTTTCTGTTTTTACACCTCGCTAATGAAGGCTCAGAATTTCACTTCCAGAACTGTTAATGAGCTCCTCGAAGTGAGAACTTCAACCTGCCACACTGATTTGAAATTCAGACCACACGTTTGGTTTTTTTCACTAATCATGAACGCAGCCTCGCGCTGAATATTTATCAGTCTTGTCTACAATCTTTTTTATTCATTTATTTGTTTATTTTATTATGCTTTCCATGGATTTTATTAGCATCACATCCAGAATTATTGGCACACCTGGATGAAGTGTCATGTCTCATTTCATTCTCTTCGTGGATGACACAAAGACATTCCTTTTAACATACTGTATACTTTTTACACATCTCTACCAGGGGTGCCGATAATTCTAGACTGTATATTTTTCATCTTTTATAACGGCAGCCGGTTTGCACTTCTGTAGCAGTTAAAGGTCATGACTGCTTTGTACTCACACATCCAAAACCCCCTACTTGAACCTGGACTACCAGCTCATCTCCTCCTCCCTGTATTTTTTCCCATTGTTCTCCCTCAAGCTGCGCTGTCTGCACCTGTTCCAGCCTTGACCACTGTGTCGCTAAATGAAGTCATTGACCTTTCCGTGACCTCAAAGGTCACTGACCTCAAAGAACCTATAAGGATGGACCTCTCACGTTCTCTATTTGAACCACAACATATCAGGAGCGCTGACACAGACAGAGACAGGCCACTAGGTGAGATAAAAATAATTATGTTTAATCACAACTTCATGCTTTCAATGTATTCCAAGCCAAGAGCAAAAGTTTGTGTCCCCACAGATGACAGCTGGCACTAAAACACTCCAATTTGCTCCAACCTTAGTGTGAAAGCTTAAGCAGCTGCTCCACTCTGGAGTGTAATTTAATTGAACTTCATGTGGATTTAGATCCCTCAGGAACAACACAGATGTGATACTAATCACATCATCCTAAAACACCATAAAGATCAGATAGAAAAAAAGTAGAGATAATGTGACACAGTCCTGGGACGAGCAGCAGTACAATGTTTATGATAAGGTACAGATTTGCACTCCGGAGGTGATATTATGTATTAAAGCAAGCATGAAACCTGTCCAGGAACCTTTTAAAGACTCTCAGAAATGCAGAACCTCTAGGTAAATTAAATTATCATGATTTTGACTGACTGTTGGGAAATCTTAGACGTGCATCTTGGACAACAATTTGAAGCTTTTGCAGCAGAGGGCCTCCTAAGGGTTGACCCTTTGACCCAGACTATAGCTTTAACTTCTACTCCAATATCGTAATGAAATATGCAATATATTTAATCATCAGTTTCTTTATAAGCAACACAAACCCTATGTACAGCATTAGACCTCAAAACTCTTTCCATCAACACCAAAGAAACCTCTGTCGAGTTTCATATTGAAGAAATAATTCTTATTTTCATTACAATTTTCATTAAAATAAGAACGGAGCAAGGATATAAGAGCTAATAAGAGTTATATGAGGGCTGGGAGCTCAGCAACTTCTCAGGTTTGTAAATGCTGCAGGCTGGAAACAGGGTTATATTTAGCGCTGATATAAATGTGCCTCACTCTTGGTTCAGAGTCAAAGTGATGTAAGAGGTTCTCGACTTACAACACATGATGATGCTCTGAAATCATCTTGCTCTGCATAATCACACTTCTAACCGTTTTTTCTTTTATTTCACTCTCTCTAGGTGCATCCAGCACCTCCCTTCCTACTCCCATTTTGACCATGAACCAAGCGAAGACGAAAATCGCGGACACAGAAGACGCCAAGACAGACGCTACCATTGTAACAGACGTCCTTCAACAGTCAAAAAGCATCGATAGTTCTGAGACATTAAACAATGCATCACGAGGTATTAGGTCTTTTATAGAAATCAAGTCACTGGAAAAAGTTGACCATTCCTCTAGGTATATTTCGTAATCTTTCCCATGTTGATAAATGGCTGCAAATTTGGTTTCTTCTCCAAAATAAACACAACCGTGCATTTTTCCAGCATTGCATTAATTGACAGGAGAACTTTCTGTATCTTTAATGTGTCTCCCATAATACATCATAATTTTCCTCTTTAGATATCATACCATCCCTCGTTCCACTAAGGAGCACCACCATTACACAAGGATCATCCATCCCTTCACCTACCAATCACAGTGAAGAACATCAAAACTCTTCTCAAGCCCCAACCCCTGAGACCTTCCCATCAGTATCTTTAATTCCACCTTCCATTCCAGCTTCTACTCTGAAAGACTCAATCAATAGATCTGCTTCTGTGGAAAACGAGAACCAGGACGAACCATCTGAACTAGATGTCGGAGATGAAAGTAGGTGGAGTCATAATCTGTGTGTTGTTGTAGTTGAGTATTCCCTTTTTGCATGTGTCAAACTCCATACTGTTTGTATTTCCACCAGACTTAGACAAAGCACCTTCTCCTTTTCCATTGGATCCTTTGCTTGCTGGCTTCATCAGCGTGTTCATCCTTAGCACCGCTGTACTCTCCATTTTGCTCTTCCTCAAATTTCGCCAGCAAAGCAGCCATCCTGAATTCCACAGACTGCAAGATCTTCCCATGGTGAGCCTCCATTACAATGCTCTCACCAAGTTCTTATACAGAGGTAATTTGCAGTGTCCATCAAAAATATGTAGTACTAAGAGGGCATGCTCATACATTGGAGCAGTGTTACTTTAGTTTTTTTTTGATTTTGTACATAGAAATGTACATAGAAATATCTTCCAGGAATAATTTGTATTAGTCCTGTCTTGAGACTGAACAAGCATTAAATGGCCCCTACAGTGAACTAATTATCCAGGTCACCTAGTTTCTCCTAAAGGAGAAACCTACAAGACCTGGTCATGTTAGCAACAAAAGCAGATATTGAGCAGTTTAAGGCCACAGATATGTTTCATGTGTGGTTGAATGGTCTGACCAGGAAGTTCTCCAGAAAGAGGACACAGTGTAGTTCTTCATCAGTTCTGCGCAACAGATTTATTACCTATTACCTTCTTCGGTTTTTACAGTGTTTGACATTATTTCCTACAGGACGATCTCTTGGAGGATACGCCGTTGTCAAGATATTCATATTAAAAAGGTTCCAGGAACTGACCAGACTGTTGGAATTTCCCCTGGTCAGATATCATGGGAACCAAAACCACCCAGAGATGTTTGGGATGGAATTTGTTGGTATTCTGAACAGTGATAAGTGATATTTTGAAAGGTATGACAAGCTCTTCCAGGGAGTGATATTATATATACTATACACGACATAACGAAAATTGCTACTGTGATATACTGTAGTTTAGCTGTGGCTAGGAGGTATCTTGTAAGTAATTATCTCAAATTGTTCTCAATGCTTATAGTAAAACTATACGTCAGTGCACTGCTGGATCTGAAAGTTGTAACAGCACGATACACACCACCATGTCGGCTTCAGTGCCGTCCCGAGATTAAACCACTATCCAAATAATGTCTGCTCAGTATTGATGGATTCAACACTGAAGGGTCTGTGAGAGTCAATAGGCCGACACTTTACTACTACAGTGCATTGATAAAGCGATGTTGTTACAGGAAATCTGAAGTAATTATTATATATATATATTTTTGTTTTGTTCACTTTAAACTTGAACAACAGCTTAATGTACAGTATACAGTCAGTAATTATACCCTCTCAATAGCAAACAGTTGTACATGCAAACATGGGTTGATGTGTAACTAGGACTGTGTAAATAATATTAAATTAATATCAGATGTATCAATGAATTAAGTCATTAAATTTTTTCAATATAAATAGTGAGACTTTCTGTAAAGTATTGATGTTTTTCTGAACTTTGTGCCAAATTGATGTATTATTCTACTCTTCCGTGTGTGCGGATGATCATTCTGAAGGGTCTCACAGCTGTGGGCAAAAGTTTGCGCCCCATAGTGTTTTTGAATAAATAAATAAATAAATAAATATATATAGTAGTATATTTATGTATGTATGTGGAAAATTCTCGAACCGTAACTCATTTCTACATGCTTTATTTCCCAAGAGTCAGACTTTCTTGTATTTTTGGTAAACACTTCTCCAGGCTTCCTGAAGGACTTTCTTGTCACCTATTTTTAGTCCGGCCCCCGTACCTGAGCAGTTTCAGAGGATTTATTTCAACCAGTCCACTCATGAACCAGTGAGAAACAGGTCCAGATGATGACAGATGATCAGGCCGGTGATTAGTTGATGCTGAATGCTGAGTGGTTGGAACGGACGAGAGGGGAAATAAGGTCGCTGCTGAGGTTGTTAAATAAACAAGTTTATTAGTTGTATCTTTTGGCACTTTGCAGCCTGTCGCAGTAAAACATTCGTTCCCATTTCTTTAATTTAATCTTCATCGACGCAAGACTTTTGCACAGCACATTGTATATTAGAGACGAATTACAGAGGACCTCACGATACAATGTCATCACGATACCCAGGTGCCGATTCGATTTGTATTGTGATTTAGTAAGCATCACAATTTTACAAATATACAGATATGTTAACGTGCGTGTTCTATATTTTCTTTAGTTCAGATAACTTGCTCCTACCGCACAGGAGTCCATGCTGTATGAATCGTTCGAAGGGTAAAATTTAACTGCAAACATATATACAAAACTGCTGTATATCTTTTACAAGAAAATCGATTTTTGAGGTCAGTATAGTGATACAGTATATGAATCTACACACACACACACACACACACACACACACACAGAAAAAAAACATGTCACTGGATACATTTTTTTCCACAATCTCTTCTGTATATACACACACACACACACACACACTTTACACACATTTTACGAAAAGAAGGCCATTTCAAGACTTAAAATCTTACATTGTGTTCTGTAGCAAAAAAAAAAACAATCCAGAAACAAAGGCCATAATAATAGAAATTGTGCCTTATGCTGTTTTTTTTTTTATTTTTTTTTGGTCTCTATTAATGTATATAAATATACAATGATGTATTTTTTTTGTTACCTGTAAATAAATGTAAATTAAGAAATGTCACAAAACCTACAGTAACACTACATATAATGTTGGTATAAGTGCTATTTTTGTGTGCGTTTTTTTAGGTAAATGACGCAGCATAATAACCTCATATTGATGTCAAGTGAAATAGAAAATGTTGATTTAATGAATGTTGATTTAAACATTCGGAAATATTTTACTGTACGAGAAATTCACGCAGGATGGTAAGGATGTCCTACGAATACGCAGCAGCTTCTTTTACATTGAGTTAATGTTCATCGAAACCCACTTCATTCATATGATTTCTGGTGATTTTTATTTATATTATGTATTTTTTTTTGGATACTTTTCTTTTGCACAGCCCTTATTAAATATTTCATTCACATGCACAAAAAAAATGCAAGTTTTAAATTTAAGTTTTAAAAATAATTTAATATGTAATAACCATCAACATAATAAACATTGTGTTGAGCTTAACGTAATTATGTTTTGTAATTGATTTTAAAGATCAATCAGTAATAATCATATATTATTAACACTTGAACGTCTATGCATTTAAATATCAAATATACACACAACACGGAATGAGGCAGCAGTACATCATAATACAACTAACAATAAAAAAATAAACGCAGTAATGATGGCATCACGGGATTGAATTTAACTGTGACATAACCTCATGAAATTATTGTTTGTTTAAAAAGGTATACAAATCTCATAATAAACCATTTAAAAGACAATGAAAACATTTAAAATCTTTAGCAAACTGCATTTTATAAAAAAAATGTTTGAACTAGATGATGAGATTCACTTATTAAGCAGAACTCGATTTCATTAAACAAATAAATAAAACAATAAAAACTTCCCCTTTAAATTAAATGTGATAATTCAACTTGAACGTAATGTTTACAATGTTAAAAAAAATAAATCTTCATGACCATTTATAATAACCTATGTTTAAACTCATAGAACAGTAAAAAAAAAAATACAATAATAAAATCACGCAATCAGAGCTGCTGTGACAGGGAGATGATGATGATGATGTCACCGTAGGGCTCGTCCTGCTGAACCGTCACGTCTTTCATATCGATATGTTCTGATAACACACAAGTTCAACCATTAGTTAGAAAGACAGAGAGAGAGAGAGAGAGAGAGAGAGAGAGAGGGTACATGCCATATAAGCACATGTCTGTTATGGAGGACTAAACATGACATAATTATAAATAAATAAATGTGTGAATAAATAAGTAAATATAGAAATAGATAAATACATAAATACAATATACCCAGGAAAATTGCTAAATGTATTCCTACTTTTGTTTATTAACATATTTCAAGATTTATTTATTTCTGCATTTCCACATTTCTACATTTATTTCTTTGTCGCTGTATGCTGATAAGGTAGGCGGTCCCAGCTTTAGTCGAAAGCGTGATTGGTTAAATGAAGTGAGATTGTTTCGACTCCACTAGTAATGCCTTGGCTTGCCAACTACGGAGTATTTTTTTTACAAGCTGCCTCGCAGCAAATGACTACGTTTTATATCGAGTCGAAAGATTAATGGACGATTTAATTCAGCTTGATGCTGAGATGGATGTTGACCATCACCAAACTGTGTTTGACAGTCTTCAAGAACTTCACATATAATCGAATATACTTGAGGCTCATCTACTTCTGAGTAAAACGCACCGTGGATGCCCAACGTTCCCCTTCCTCTTTCTGCGTGAGGATATGAAGTTCTTGAAGACCGTCAAACACAGTCTGGTTAAGGATCCCGCCGAACGTGTGCTAACGGTCTCTGGTTGGCAGCCATTTGCATAGTTAGTTTGTGTTAAATATGTTAATAAACAAAAGTAGGAATACATTTAGCAATTTTCTACGATATATTGTATTTATTTATTTCTATATTTACTTATTTATTCACACATAGTCTGAATATATTAGTCAGGACATATTTAGTCCTCCATAGTCTGTAGAATCAGACTGTATACTGTATATTACCCAGCAGCCTCCAGAAAGCCTGAGCAATTGTTCTGCGCCTGACACCAGGGGGCAGTAGGGAGTGAAATGTCACTTTGTCTTCGCCAATAGCGACCATTCGCCTGTGAAAATACAACGCGTGGGGTTATAAAACTACAGTCTCCAGATTTACTGACCTTTTTTGTAGCAAATCAAAAAACAAATAGCCGTTTGTAAAATAAGATTCATAAAGCTGACACATCACACAGTTACTCACATACTGAATACGTAATAGAATGAAGTCCCATGAATTAACAAGTGCTTAGAAATGACATTACAGACTTAGATCATGAAAGTTAACGCTGTTCAAATAAAAAAAAGAAAAATCATTTCTTTATTACGTTATCGTGTTATTTATGTATTGTATATGGCACGAGTACAACAGTGTTCAGTAAAACTGAACACTACCTGAGAGGATCTGCCTCCATCGAGATGTCCTCAAGTTCAGGAACCCTCTCCTCTGGAATGTCCTCCAACCCGCACACGGCAACAGGAGACCTGCGGACAGAAACAGCGATAAATCTAAACGAACCTGGACAAACTACTAAAACATCTCCACAGTGCACTACATGTGCACTACATGTGCACTACATGTGCACTACACACTCCTCACCGACGAATCTCAGGCGTCTCCATGGGCGAGACTTCTCTGTCTGTCACCTCCATCCCCAGAGAGGAAACTGGAAAAAAGAAATATATCTGAACATACAGCGCTGAGACTATCTGTGTGGAACGCTACATGTTCACAGAGGAGGGAGAAGTGTGTGTGTGCGTGTGTGTGTGTGTGTGTGTGTGAGAGAGAGGGGCTGATATCTGACCTGGAGTATCGTATCGTGAGATCCCCGACTCCACTATCTCTGTGGGCATCTGGAAAATAAAGGACAGAAGCAGGAATAACAGAGCCAGTAGTTTTTTCATTAATCTTTTTTTATACTGACTGATAAGGAGTCATGAAGAATGATGAAATATTCTGTAATGACTTCCGTTAAAATTATGAGTCAATTCCTTTTCTATAATGAAATACTGACAGGAAGAACCATTAAACTGGCAATAACACACTACTCACTTTAATACTGGAAATAACACAAACTACGTATGCTACTGTAAACCTGAATGTAAGACAGTCCGTAAACCTAAATGCTGACTGTAAACCTGAACATGTACTGACTGTAAACCTAAAAACATCACAATCTACTGACTGTAAAATAAACATAACACAAACTACTGACTGTAAACCTAAAAACATCTCACAAACTACTGACTGCAAACCTAAACATAACACAGTCTGTAAAAATAAACAATACAAAACACTGACTGTAAACCTAAACATAACAAAAACTGCTGATTGTAATACTAAATACTTAATAACAAAAACAACTTACTCTTACGACAAAAGTAACAGATTACTGACCCCTAAACTGAAATTACCACACTACAGACTGTAACACTAAAAACACTTCAAACCACTGACTCTGAAGCAGAAAGCAACACAAAATACTGACTGTAAAACTAAAAACCAGACAAACTACTGCACAAACATAAACTGAAATAAACTGAAATAAAAACTATGGACGCTACAAATAAAATTAACATAAGACTCTTACTGTAAAAATAAACTACTGATTCTAATACTAAAATTAACTACTAACTGTAATACTGAATCCGTCTGCCACACAGGGGGAAAAAAACACAATCTATTGGCTGTTAATTAAGAAAATAAAATAAACTACTGACTCTAAAACTACTGACTGTAATACTGAAAAGAAACACAAACATTTAAACTGGAAATACCACAAAGTACTGACTCTAAAACCTAACACCTAAAACCTACCTACTAACTGCTGACTTTGAAACACAAAACCGATTTGGATTTCTATTATTAAAGCATTATTTAAAAAAAAATTTTTTTGGAATAACTCCCGTTTATAAAGTCTCTGACCTCCCTGAGCTCTCCTTCTTCTTGCTCCTCTCTTCCCCTCTCTCTCTCTCGTACAGCCTCGAGATCCTCCTCTTCAGCTTCCCTGCGGCGTTTGGATGGAGGGATGTGATGGACGATTGCGCCCTGCTTCCACAACTCCAGAATTTCAGGGGGAAGTTCTGCGTGAAACATGACAAAAAAACTTTGTTATAAGGAGATAACAGATTACAAGACTCAAGATTAAACTGAAAATAAGATCTAATAAAACTGAACAGTTGAAAGTAACATTGAATATGAAATAAACACTACAGACGGCAAAACTGGACAAAATATCATAAGCACTGGAATTTAAAATGCTAGAAAAACAATACAATAAAAAAGTTGACAGTGAAAAGAACAAAGGAAAACAAACAGAAAACCGACTGATTACTGACAGTATGTATACAAAAGTGTATAAATGTACTGATGGAATAACTGCTGAAAAAAAATTACTGACATTGAAACTTGTACATTGAAAAAATATGCTATAAAGTACTGAAAAATAACAGTAAAACTAAAAAACACCAATTACTGACAGTATTCTTAAAAGTACTGACAGAAAAACTAAAAGCAAAAAAACTGGTAGTTAAATTGTAAATATTGTCAGAGCAACAAAACAAATCCCGCGAACTACTTATAATGAAGCTTAAAATACTGAAAATCGAACACTCCAACAATAAATCCAAAGAAAAGAAAACAAATTACAGACGTTGGAATTAAAAGTACTGACAAAAAAAGACACTAATTACTGGTGAAATTAAAAATAATGACAAAATAAAAAAAAAGTAAAAGTAAAAAACATCAGTTATTGACTGTAATGTTTAAAAGTACTGACAGAAGGACTAAAAAGGCCCCACAAAACCTAAACTGATACAGTGAAGCTGAAAATGCTGCCAGTAAAAGTTGAAAGTAACAAAAACTACTGAAATTAAGAAATACTGTATAATGAAAACAATCCTGAAAGAATTCACAAACTACAGACAAAGAAATTATACCTACTGGTAATAAATGTATTACTGACATGACTATAAAGTACTGAAGAAATAGCAGTAAAATGAAAAAACACCAAGTACTGACAGTAAAACAAACAACAACAAAAAAAACCAAAATGACAATTAAATTGTATATATTGCTTAAAAATTACAATGAAGCTGAAAATACAAGAAAATCAACATACCAACAATAATTCTGAAGGAAAGAATAAAAATTACTGACATTGTAATTAAAAGTACTGACAAAAAGACACCAATTACTGATAGTGAAATTAAAAAAAATAACAGTAAACATAAACTTCTTAAGTTGCCAGCAAAACTTGAAAGTAACCTAAAGTAAACCTAAAAGAATTCACAGACTACTGACAGAAATTAAACCTACTGGTAATAAACTTTAACGTAATAAAAAGTACAAACAATGACATTTTAAGTACTGTAAATTCTGAAAATAAAACTGAAGACAAAAAAAATCTGATATTAAATCTGAAAAAGGTCCAGGAAATACAGACAGTACTAAGAAAAACTGAATGTACTAAGAGGTAAACTAAGCTAAATGCTACTGCTGACAGTAAAAGTCAGAAAGTCAGAAATGTGCAGATTTTTTTTTGTCAGTAGTGTTAGTCTTGTTACAGCTATGTAATAGACTCAGAGTTTGAATGGGTACTCACTCATGCAGGGGTTACTGAGAAGTACTTTGGGCTCGCTCACTTGTGATGGTGCTCTGATCAGAACCTCACCCTGTGAGAGAAATCACACCAGGTTCAAACTGACCGTAAACATGAACACTGTGACATGAAAAAGTGTTTCCCGAGGGAAAAAAAAAAAACAACTACGCAAATCTGTGTTTGTAAAGTCAACCAAGTCAACTTGACCATTACAGTCTGTAAAAATAGTACATATTATTCATTATGAAGCCACATAATGGAACACCTGCAGGGTTCAACTTTCACTAATTGAGAGATGAGTGTGTGAGCGATGTGAGATATACTGTAGCTCTTATCTTAGTGGTCTCTTATCAACATAGCATGCAAGTAATCATTAAGTATATTCTATGTTAGCCTCTTGAGACCTGAATGAGGACTTTTAGGTAAAATTTTCTGCGTTTCTTTCCATTTGAAAACCTTGATTATGTTCACAGAAAATGCAACAAACACAACAGTCGAGTCTGGGTCTTAGGAGGTTAACGTGACCGTGACTCATGAATGTCCTTGGATATTGTTTCTTACAGTATCTTGGCACCTCAGCACAAGACTCGTGTTTAAACTACAACACCCGGGCTGTCTTTAAAACCACCCCTACCTATGTACGATACACTCATTCTCTGTCTCCTGATTTCTACTCTATTCCTCTGGTCAGATACAATAATTTGATGGTCATCCTGGTGACTCCGGCTGGAATCCGTTTGGTCTCCATTTGTGTCTGATCGCAGTGACAACCGATCACCACATCACCAACATAAAACTCTGCCCTGGTGGTCCTTTGTATGACGGTACGGGTGAGTTCGATCCATCCATACAATATGGCGATGTGTTTTCAGAAGCCTAAAGCTGCTCAGGAACGTTCCTCTGCAGTTCCTGCATCATCTCTGCCTTATGCTGATAACCAGAGCTTTGAAAAAGAGCTTGGGCAGATGTTGGATAAGTTATGCGGGAAGAAAAAAGCAAAGTTATGTAAGGACCTCAGGATTTCCGAACAGAGTTCTGAGTGGACAAGGGAGCAGTGTTTTTCTGCTTTGAGAACTTGCGTTCAGCGCAAAGACCTTGAAGGAGCGGTTCAAGTGTTCAGGCAGTGGTATGCTTTCCTAATGCAAACGGCAACCCGAGACAGAGGTGTGCTTGAACGTGAGAAACGCGAACGTGACGAAAAGATCGCTAAACTCACACAGGAATGCGCTAACTATAAACTTGCTGCTGTGTCCGCTCAGAAAGCTTATGGGCAAGCTCAAAACTCCATTAAGTCCCTTCAAGCCAAGACTGAGGTTATGGAGAAACAGGCAGAAAATTTCACTTTGCCTAAATCTAAAAAGATTCAGAATCCGGAGCTGTTATCTTCCAACGACTTTCGCCTAGATCCGGCAACTATCACCTATAAACTGCTGTCTCCTCCAGAGGTGGATCGTATAGCGAAAGACTTTAAACATCTCAGAGAGATGGGCATGGCTCCATTTCTGACTCAACTGACACGTAAGATACAGCTGTATAACTTTCATCCGCTGGATATTATCGCTATATGCTCGCAAATATTTCTGCCCAGAGAAGTAGATAAACTGAGAGCTTTTTATCGGTCTTGCGTCGAACAGCAAAAGATTTCGGTGCAGGAATGTACCGATGGGCTTGTTGGAATTGTTTGCACGTTTGTGGATGGAAATGAGTATTGGCGCAAAGTCATTGA
Organism: Platyallabes tihoni; assembly: GCA_030068045.1. Lineage (NCBI taxonomy): Eukaryota > Metazoa > Chordata > Actinopteri > Siluriformes > Clariidae > Platyallabes > Platyallabes tihoni. The sequence continues at coordinate 31,973,349 of JAQQZS010000001.1, forward strand.
CTGTCAGCAGCGCAAAAATGAGTCTGTGATGGAATTCACCCAGCGTTACGCTCAGGTGTTCCTCATGCATGGTGGGAGCAGGTTTGGATCTATCGATGACGTGGCGTCCAGCTGTATCCCTGTTGCACAATGGGCTGATGGTTTAACACCTGACTTACGCAAGGCGCTGCCGCTGTTAAAGCCTGAATGGCGCAAGATAACTCTTAACAAGCTCTCTGACAGCCTCTCAGCGTATGAGAGGGACTCGAACATGGGGAAACCTCGATCTGTTCGACATGATGTGTGCCATTACTGTTATAAACCAGGGCACTGGCAGAAGGCATGCCGCAAGAAAAGGACTGACATGAAGAAGCAGAAATGCAATCTGAACTCTGGAGCTCGCCAGCCTGACGGGTCTATCTCACCTAACGTGGCAAGGCAGATCATTCAGCTCATCCAGCGAGCTTTTCAAGTGAATTTAAACGCAGGTGGTGATGGTGATGTTATGACCAAAGAACAGCAAATCTGGTCTTTCCTGATGGACATGTATGCTAGCGCTCCCGTGTTGGAGGTATGGTCCTGGGTGGATAAAGGGGCGAGTCTAGACTCAGTTAGGCAGGGACAGATGGTAAACCTTTGGACTGTCACTTAACTTTAAATTATTACGCAGAAATATTTAATTAACTGCTTATGCCTGTGTATGGATTCTTTAAGGATAAACAATTAAACAAATGTTTCCAAATCATAATGAGACACTTCTGCGCCTGCTGAGAGAGATACTGTTATCTCTTGTTTGTCTTTGTGTGTTTGTGCGATTGTGTGTCTTTTGCAGGAACAAGCGGCTGATACGAGTGAATCTCAAGCCTCCTACAGGACACATCGGGTTTCAGCAAGCTCTCTACTGGCCCCATGCCGTCTCCCCGTGTTGTCTGCAGTTCGTACGTGTTGTTTTACAGCAAGACCCGGCCGTTCTCACATAATGCCTTCTGTTTTGGTTTGACATTGTACTTAAATGTTTGTGTGTCCACTGGGAATCTTAATAAAAGGGGAGGAGTCTTTTAAAAGTATAAATATATAAAAATGCATAAATAGCTTAAAATTTAGCTCAGGCAAACTTCTTCATTTAAATCTAAATGGGGAAATTAACATTTGGGACACTTCCAGTCAAATCTATTTTCTTAATGATAGTAAGCTGTCTGGTTCTGATGTTGATAAGAGAAACCTTTTCTGTACCTTGTTTACGTTAACTGAGGACACACTGTACCCAGACAGTGAGATTTGCATTCCTCTCTACTGGTGTCACATGGTCGTCTCAAGCCATTTATTTTAGTTTGTGTAGCCACTTGTGCTTCATTACATACTGTACACAGCGTGAACATCTCAGTGCTACCTGTAACAGCGTTAAACAAACTTTAGACTTACCTTGTCTCGTTTCCATGGTAAATTATCTCTTATGATTATTCTGCATTAAAAAAATAGCAATGGCTTAAAATGACTAGATTAATCAGATGCGTTACCTATTGGTTGTGTTATGTCGTCGTGGTGACCCTGGAGATTCTCATGAAATAAAAAAAACATACTGTCTTTTGAACCCGGATCCGAAAAATCAACAACCTAGAGCCTTAGCCGCCCTAATCACTTTGAATGTAGCTCGACCACACAACTCCAGTGGGTTTTATCCAAACTTCCATCTAGAAGCTTTTTATGATGAAACTTACTAACTTCCGCAGTCATCTTATTATCCGTGTTAAACGTGGCGTTATCACACACACAACCGGGTAACGGTGCTGTGTTTATGGGAAGCGATTTGGGTCAAACCTGGGCTCGTGATTAATTTTTGTTGAAAAAAAATAATAACGCCTTAAGATGACTAGATTAATCATATGCGTTAATATTGGCAGACTTCATATTTCATCCCCTGCTGGTTGTGTTATGTTGTCGTGGTGAACCTGAAGATTCTCAGGAGATTGAAACACTACTGCCTTGTACTTGTCTAATGGTACTGCACTCGTTATTATTATTGTTACTATTAAACACACTCCTATATGATTCCCACTGTATATCTGATATGATCTACGCTCGTGACGTGAACAGAAGTGTAAGACCTGTCCCAGTTCGGGACATGTAAATGGATAATCACCTAGCTGGTGATTACAACACTGTGTATGCAAGATAGCTTTACAGGGTTAAGCTTGCTTTAGGGTTGTTTAAGCTCGTAAATTTAATATAATTATATAAGATTATGTGTATTTTTATATGCTTTATGTTTCTCATCAATAACAGTAATATATGAATCATTAAGAACATTCCATGTCATTTTGACACTTTTGTTTGTTTTTGTCTCTTGGCCTTGGGTATGTTTCATTTAAGCATCAGCTGTTTAGACCAGAGCGCCCAGGCCACAATAAACCGTCTCTTTTGTACCAACCGTATCCTGACTCTGAGTCTCCTGATTCGCGACAGCCAAGAACATACCAAAGATCTGGTTTCAATGCTTGGGTCGTTAATCTGGGCTTGCAGTGCATCTTGGGATATCTGTATGTCTTCGTCCATGAAGACCAGCTGCCTCCTCCTCCTCCTCCGTCTTTCCTCCGCGGGGGCCTCTGGGACGGGGACGAGCTGTGACACAGAGACGAGCTACTCTAATACAATATGATAATATATATATATATGATAATATTATGATAATAATATGATATTATTATTACTATTATATTAATATAATATACATCATACTATTTATTTCTTTTCCTGAAGTGTGTATAAATTTCTTTGCCTGACTCTGCACACACACACACACACACACACACACGCACACACACACACACACACACACATGTGGAGGTGTTCAGTACAACTATTGAAAGTTGAAAGTAAACACTGATATACAAACTCTAAATAACAGTAAAATTATTAACAGGAAGCTAAAAAAGAAAATACAGTCACTAAACTCCTGAAAACTAACTATAAACTACTGACGGTGCACCTGAACGCACTCACAGTAAAACTAAACACATACAGTGGGGCAAAATAGTATTTATTCAGCCACCAACTGTGCAAGTTCTCCCACTTAAAAAGATGAGAGGAGCCTGTAAATTTCATCATAGGTATACCTCAACTACGTATGAGAGAAAAAATTCCAGAAAATCACATTGTAGGATTTTTAAAGAATTTATTTGCAAATTATTGAGGGAGCTGAAAGTCCAGCGACAGCCCCAAAACATCACAGCTCTAGAGGAGACCTGCCTGGAGGAATGGACCAAAATACCAGCAACAGTGTGTGAAAACCTTGTGGAGACTTACAGAAAACGTTTGACCTCCGTCACTGCTAACAAAGGATATATAACAAAGTATTGAGATGAAATTTTGTTATTGACCAAATACCTATTTTCCACCATCATTTGCTAATAAATTCTTTTAAAAACCTACAATGTGATTTTCTTGTTTTTTCTTTCTTATTTTGTCTCTCATAGTTGAGGTATACCTATGATGAAAATTACAGGCCTCTCTCATCTTTTTAAGTGGGAGAACTTGCACAGTTGGTGGCTGAATAAATACTTTTTAGAAAACAAATTGAATTATAAAAGAACTGAGAGAGGAATTTAAAAACAAACTACTGACTCTGAAACTGAAAATAAAATTTAAAAAAAGTAAGAGTCAGTAGTTTGTTTTTAAATTCTGTTCTAAAACTACTGAACCTGAAAATACGATCAAGACTACAGAACACTTTAAACACTAGAATAAACTACTGACTCAACTGTACTGATAGTCAGAATATAAATGAAATGACTTGTCCTGTGTTGATGTGGTCTCTCACACACCTCCTCCTCCAGACGAGGACTCTCTTCGCGTCGCTCCCTCCTCCTCTCCGGGCTGGACGGGGACGGCGGAATAGGGACGGGCTCCGGGGTCCTCTCTCTCTCGGCCGGCTGGGGCATCGGGGCGGGTGGCTCCACCTCCTCGAGCAGAGAGATGATGTCTCTACTCGGCACTTCGGTGGTTTGAGCCCTGGACGCATCAGACACGTTTGTGGTGACTTTTACTTCACTATCATCACATCCTCTATTTGTTTGTTTCTTTACGCGGACGTACGGCTCCATGATGATGGTCGACCCCGTCAGGTCTCTCGTCCTCTCTACTTCTGCCGCAGCTCGTTCTCGCTCTCTCTCTACAACCTCTTCCTCCATCTCCCTGTCCCGTTCTGTCTCTCTCTCTCGCTCGTCCTCGCCTGAAAAGAAAAACTCCACCCTGACCTCTACCTGACCCCTACAAACAAACATTGTTGCACCTAAAGGAGAGATATGCCTGCAGCAGGGGGCGCCGTACCCTCGGGGAACTGATCCGACTGCTCCAGGAGCATTTCGATCATGTCGGCTTCTTGTAGCTCCGCCCCTTCAAACTGTGAATGACAAGAGATTTTTTTCGTTTTTGTTAAACGTTGCTTTCGCTACGGCAAGTGTTGCCATGGCAACACCAAATGATTGACACCTCGGGCTCAGGCATGATGACAGGTTCTCGCTCGGTGATCGTGATCGACTCCTGACTCGCCGTGAGGTCTGAAGTGAGAAAAGAAATAAATAATCATCCACACACTGTTGCTTCTTTGTCCAGGCTTTATTAGAGTTGGAATGTAGGGCTTATTTAAAAAAATTATATCATAAGAATAAAAATAAATGTGTGTTAATGCTCAGTGTGTGTGTGTGTGTGTGTGTGTGTGTGTGTGTGTGGATTAAATCCTGCTTACCTTCTGAAGGCGGAGACACCAGCCTCTCCGGATAAACCACGCCCATTTCCTCAGCCAGCTGTCAATCAAGGAAACACGTTACACAGATATAGATAGACAGACAGACAGACAGACAGACAGGTAGGTAGACAGAAAGACAGACGGTTACCTGCATGAGGCTGCTTGGACTGGGCAGACCAAACTCCATTGATCCGAAGAACGGATCCCGCGCCCCCTCCGTCTCAGTCAGAAGAGCGAGAGCGTCGGGGAGGGTTTGAGCTTGTCTGAAACACATTGAAGATAATTAAACTGATAATCATAAGATCTATAATACGATTAGTTTCACTTCCCCTGTATCTCTTCATCCGCACCGTCACATGACCAGGATGTCTGAAATTATGGGATGGGAGGATGAAGTCAGAGGAAGAACATCGGGATGGAAAGAGAGAGGAAGAAAGTGACTCCACTGGGGGTCTAAATGCTAAAACTGTTTGTGTGTGTGTGTGTGTGTGTGTGTGTGTGAGAGAGAGAGAGAGAGAAGAAAAAAAAAGGTTTAAAAAAAGAAAGAGTCAGAAATGTAAGATAAGTGACTGACAGAAGTTAGAGAGCGTATGCCCCGCCCACCCCGAGAGCACAGGTGAGATTGTTCTCTTTACTTTTTGGAAGCTTAAAGACTTGTGTCTCACTTCATTCACAGACGAGTGTAAAGTGTGACCTCTGACCTGATCTCCTCGGGCAGCATGTCGATCTGCACCTGGACCCGGTGACGGTGCAGCCGGTCAATCGCCTCCTGGATCTCCTCTGAGGAAACACAGTAAAAAAAAGTGTTAGGAGTGGAAAGAAAGGAAGGAAGGAAGGAAGAAAGAAAGAAAGAATTAGGAATTAAAAGAAAGAAAAAAAGACAGAAAGAATTGGAAATGAAAAGAAAAAAATTGAAAATGTGAGGTGGAGAAAGAAAGAAATAATTAGGAATTAAAAGGAAGAAAGAAAAAAGAAAGAATTAGGAATGAAAAGAAAGAAGGAAAGAAAGAATGAGGAAAGAAAGAAAGAAAAAAAGAAATAATTAGGAAAGAAAAGAAAGAAAGAAAGTAAGAAAAAAAGAAAGAAAGAATTAGGAATGAAAAGAAAGAAAGAAAGAAAGAAAGAAAGAAATAATTAGGAAAGGAAAGAAAGAAAGAAAGAAAGAATTAGGAATTAAAAGAAAAAAAGAAGAAAATGTGAGGAGGAGAATGAAAGAAATAATTAGGAATTAAAAGGAAGAAAGAAAAAAAGAAAGAATTAGGAAAGAAAAGAAAGAAAGAAAGAAAGAAAGTAAGAAAGAAAGAAAGAATTAGGAATGAAAAGAAAAAAAGAAGAAAATGTGAGGAGGAGAAAGAAAGAAATAATTAGGAATTAAAAGGAAGAAAGAAAAAAAGAAAGAATTAGGAAAGAAAAGAAAGAAAGAAAGAAAG
>JAQQZS010000001.1:31997599-32010197 GCA_030068045.1 Platyallabes tihoni
AGCTCACCTCCAATTATCCTCTCGGAACACCGCACCACTCTCTGCAGAGCTTTGCGGTTGTAGGCGGTGCTGTTGCCATACCAGGTCGTGATGAATCCAGTGAGGCTGCTCTCGATAGCACAGCGGTAGAAGGTAGAAGGACCTGAGGATGCGGGGGCTCAGATAGTGTCAGATTTAAAGAATTTGTACATGTAACATAGGTGTTCCATGTGTGCAGAGTCCTGCAGAGAGCATCACGTGTCTTATGTGCAATGAAAGAAGTGTGGGCTCAATTAGGCCCAACCTCCCTTCCGTGGCACTGAGATCAACCATCTTGGTGGACACACAGAGCCGGCTCGCAAAAAAGACACAAGCTTTTTGGGTTCCTGATATCTTGTTTGTTTTGACACCTTGTCACATGACAGTTGCAGTTGCATACTCATTAATACTCATTAGCGTTTTCCGCCAAAGATGGGTGTGTACCTACACAGGATCAGCCTTGTCTGTGTTCAATTATTTCAATGTTTATACAACACATTCTATTTGCTATAGTGACTTTCTTTTCTTTTCTTCTCTTTTCATTTTCATTTTTCTTTACATACATACTTATACATGTCACATACAGTTTGAGAAGCATGTATGGTCTATGTCTTTCAATAATCAAATTAAATTCAAATTTAAATTCCGCATTAGTCCTGTACACAACCACACACAGTGCAGTGAAATGACTGTCTGTGGCCTAAAATAGAAAGATTTCACTACAAAGATTTTTTAATTGAATTACAGAATATATAATGCAATTAAATATATATTAATGAATATTAATATTATATATGAAGCTGAAATTTACTAATTTACAAAATCAAAAGCACAAAGGTGTAGTGGTTAACACTGTGTCCTCACACCTCCAGGGTCTGGGTTTGATTACTACCTCGGGGTCTGTGAGCATGGAGTTTGCATGTTCTCCTGCTTGGTGGGTTTCCTCCAGGAAAAAATACATGCAAATTAAGCTATTTGGCACTCCAAATTTGCATGCAGTGTGTGTGTGTGTGTGTGTGTGTGTGTGTGTGTGTGTGCACCCCACCTCATGTTCTATGTCTCCTGAGATAAGGGACTCTGTACACAGCATAAACCGTACAGAAGATGAATCAATGAATGGCAGAATAAAAAAAAAAAATCACACAGGATTTACAGAATGTACAAAATGCTATTGTAAACTGTGGTGTATAAAAATATAAAAATACAGAAGGGGAAAGATATGACTGAAACTCGAGGTATAGAATGACATGATGTTATGTGTCAGCAGCACTGTGATTGTCCATGTTCCAGACTAGCAACAGTAACAATAAAAACATCTTGCACAAAATAAAAATAGGTTGTAAATAAAATATGGACAAAGCAAAAGTATTGTCTGTGGTTGATTTCCTTTTAGCCCAACTCCAAAGTTTATCAGTAACAGGTCATGTCACATCCCTAGATTTACTGTCTGTCAGTGCGAATTTATTAATAAGCCCACTTCACAGACTGTATTCCTTACATTATTTGAGAAAATGCATAAAGTAGATTACAATGAAATATTAAATTTCACATCAAAATCTGATTTACATGCTTATACTAAATTTAATTGGAACACATTATACATTTATGCAAAATTGACACAATCCTTTTAAAGTATAAAATCTTGTGAGGATATTCGCGCTCTCGGGAAGAAATGACTGAAGTATTACATCACATGTGTAGAACGGCGGAGCGGCGGATGCTGCGCTCTCATAAGCCCAGGAGACCTGTGTTTTTTATGTGCAATAAAATAAAATATTTTTAAAAATAAAATTAGGCTCAAATATATTCACAGTTACTGTTCATAAATAATCCAGGGACAAACAGTTTTGAAAACAATTGCTTACTCCACAATCAGGCTATTACAAGCTATACAGGCTATTTGCTAAATTTCTGAACCATTTGGCTTTCCATAGTCAGTCACCCAATGACGCTGTCCCATGTGGTGTTTCATCATGAGGTCTTTACTGGGAAGAAAAGCTAAAGCAAAGAAAACTGTTTGTTCATTAAAAAAAAGAGTTGATTTTCGTATAAATGAAAAAAGAGCAATGAATTTAATTTATGTAAAATAAAATTAACACCTCAAATTTAAGTGAAGTGACTGAGAATGTCATAAAAAATAACAACAACAACAACAATAATAATAATAATAAAATTAAACTAAATGAAATTAACATTAACATTTTAAAATTTTTATTTGTAATGATATTTTACATTTATAACATTTTAAACATCATTTCATCAGTTGTCTGAAGGCATAATGTTTATAAGTATTAAATTACTATTTAAAATGTAGTTATTTAAAATGTAGTTATTTAAAATGTCGTTATTCATTCTATAATTATAAACTGATGTTCAACAGCTTTTCTTTTCCCTTTTTTAATTTTTAGAAAATATACAAATGATGATTCATCATTGTAAATGTGCAAAAGTTACAAAAACTCCAAGGTAAGAAATAATAAAAAACCAACTTTTATATTATTAAATATTCTCATTCATATTCTCACTTGATGAAATATTCTTCAAAATCATTCCATTCCATTATACATTTATTTTTAATATTTTTAAAAAACTTATTAAACATGACCAATAATGGCACATATTGTATCTTAATATTCATTTTGATGGAGCACTGATTACATATAAGAAGACGTACGTATGTAAAAGATCTTGCATTGATTACATGACACCAAATCCATGTTTTTCTTCCCAGGCTGCTTGAGCCTCTTGAAGTTAACGCATGGCATCTGTATGAGCCTGTGGGGAGAGATAGCAGGTATCTGAAGCTCAGGTAACCGCTCTGTCCTCTCAAATGGCGCCCTTGTGTCTACTGAATTAATGGGAGGGAAGCCGTGGACTGAAGTGAGAGCACCGAGCGTGTGTCTGTTCGTGCGTTTGTATTTTTATATTGAACTCAAGCTGGATTTTATTCCTCTGAGTTTATTATTTTAACACAGAAAATTACAAATTTATTTGTACTTTATTAATTCATTCTTAAAGTTAATGTTGTGAAATGTCCACGAGACAAGTTTACATATTGCTATCACTCATGTTATAGCAGCTATACAGCATCTATATTTCTTAATACGATAGGGGGAAATACCAAATTATTTTTTATTTTATTTTTTTACCAAAAAACATTGAAGCACTGCAGGTTTGATGCACTGGTATTGGAGACTCCTTCCATTATGTTAAATGATCTTAGAGAAAATGTCATTGCATGCAGGGTTTAATTTATCAGACTTATATAAATGTTATATATATATATATATATATATATATCATTTATAAATAACAATATGTGCATTATTTCACTTAAAGTGTGTTGCATGGCTAGCATACACACCCCGCAGTGTCTTTCTGATATGGATCAGATTTGAAGTCAGATATGAAGTCCTAGAAGTGTAAGAACATTATCCACCACCTGAAATGAGCAATTTACCCTTACTGTAACCCTGCTGGAGCCTAAAAGTCACCAGTGCTAAATTTCCTTTAGGTGGGCTTCAGAAATGTTGCCACAGCTTGGGTTTGCGGTCCAGTCTCTGGTTGGCTTTGATTATTGAGCTTCCCTTTGAGCTTCTGCCAAACGGAGAGGGAGCCTCTCCAGGAAGTCTTGACCCTGGGTTTCATTTAGGAATTTTTCCTTATTTACTATTCTCAGAAGTCGATTGTGTGCGCGTGAAAAAATAGACCTTCTGGTGGGGGGCTTGCGTTCCGTGGTGCTGTTTGAAGGGGTGTTAGGTGCGAGACCATACGCTCCCCAGTGTACAGGGTCGAGCCTACAGTGAAATCCCCCAAGTTCCTAAATCTCTTTGATCCTTGGGAAAACCGTGACTCATTCAACCTCTTGCTTACTATTTAGATTTTTTTTTAAGAATAATTTTCTACAATAACAAATGCAAAAGTTTTGGATTTTGAACGGAAACACAAGGAAAATGCATTTCTATTCTCCAAATTATCTATGACATTATATACAAAAAATTAAAGTCCAATTTTAATAAATGAATATGAGTTTTATGTAATCCAACAATATGTAAATTGTACAAGAAATTGTAGTGATGTCAGTCCTTATTCTACGAAGGCCATATATGATATCTGTATACAGTAGATCAGACGAAAGCAAGATATGTTATTATTTTGAGAATATTTTATATAATGTATATAATGTTCAGTATGAAAAACAAACCAGATTGACTGATATTCGGATTTCTTCTGCTATTCATAGCTTAAAATGTGCTTCATTTTGTCCAAAGGGTGCACAAACTTTTGTACCACCTATAATAATGGTAGCAGAAAATATTAATCTTTTAATAAGTGAGTGTGTTAATGCATGTGTTTACGTGCACGAGTGTAAATTTATGCACTACTTGTTCTTCGCCAAAGGATTCCTGGGAATGGGGCTGATTGATACGATATGATCTCGAAAACATCACATTAGCCTCCTCTCCTCAGGTATCGTACCCTTGAAACCATGCCAAGGACATGCCACATGGCACTGAAGCTGAACAGGCTGTTGTTGGACAGGCCCAAGGGAATGCAGAGGCCCAGGCTGTTAAAAGGCGGTGGTTGCGATGTTGTTCCCTCTCAGGTTAGAAGGACGACGGAGAAGAAGACTCCTGAAGAAGCGAACCGACAGAGGTAAGCGAGGTCTCGTTTTCTTCTTTATTCCAAGTTTAATCACAATCAACAAAAGAGCACACGAGACCTGTCTGGTAATTAAATTTTTTGGGATAAAAATGACAACTGTGTGAATAATGAATTGCTATTTTTCGATACACTGTGCACCGGTTATAGAAACATATATCTACATAACTACAGATAACAACACCTGTCACCATTTAGCTGCTAGAAATTTGTTATGTTGAGACATTGTTGTTGTTCTCAGCAACAAGTCTGCCAACTCAGCCACATATCAATATAATAGAAGAAACTAAATGTTTAAGTGAAAAAAACGTTGGTAAAAAGCTATATTTAAAAAAAAAACATCGTATCAGGCAACAGTGAAATTGTGAAGCTGCAAAGTTGCAGAAATCATATTTTGCTTTATCACAATAAGAAAAAGTATCAAATATGTATTCAGCAGGTTATATGAAGGTTTCCTGAAGGTTTTGTAGAGTTGAATTGGGTATCCTCATTTCCACATACATTGTGTTTCTCTCCTTTTATGCCCTGTAGTTTATAAGCTGCTACTCATTATCGTCATCAATAAAATGGCCGGTTCACTCTGCCTGGCCATCCTGGTGATGGCTCCAATGGTGATAGCAGCGGCCGAGGTGTCAACTTCCAGGAGTCCAGAGCGACTCTGGGCTAAGCCTACTAAGAAGCCTCCTCAAAATGGGGAACCTACTTCCTCGTCGCCTACCCGCCTGGGAGTCCGCTTCACCACTACCATGGCTCCCATCCCTTCCAGCAGTGCCATGCCTTATGAGACCACGGAGTCCATCACGGATTCATACTCGTCGTCCACCGAGAGCAGCACCTACTCCAGTGAGGCATATTCACCTGACTACCACACGGAGGCCATGTTGCCACCCGGAATGGGTCCCCGGAACTACACTCTGGACTACAACGAGTGCTTCTTCAACTTCTGTGAGTGCTGTCCACCAGAGAGGGGGCCTCCAGGACCCATCGGAGAGAAGGGGTCGCCAGGTCAGACAGAGGAAATGAAAGATACAGTGTAGAGGCTGAGATGAAAGCTAGAGGTGGTGAACATTCCAGAAGACCGGCACTCCCAAATCCTCCATTTCAGCGATAAATATTGAGTAAATATTTAGATGGAATATATTGTGTTTAGATTTTTTTGGTCCACACAGAGTGTACAGTATTGCCCCTATATTAAGATTGGAGTAAGGAGCTTAAGCTGATAATTATTTAGATTTTGAGTAACTGCTATATTTGATTGCCCATTCTGGTATGTTTTTCCATGCGTTTTTATGTCTGTCCATGTCAGGTGTTCTAGGGCAGAAGGGGGAGATGGGACCTCAGGGAGCAACAGGACCAGCAGGACCTTCTGGAACTCCAGGACAACAGGGAGAAAAGGGTCGGTGAAGGCTAATCTAAAGCTAGTGGTTCCAAATTGGTCCAAATTTATTTAGTAAAATTCTACCCTAGTGAATCTATGATGCTTTTAGACATCTTAATGGCACCAGTACAAGACACAAGGCTAATGTCCGTGTTTTGTAATGGTATCATTATAGAGACTTATTAAAGTCTGGACAGACTAGGAAAATAAAAAGTCATAACGAAACAGACCACAGCATTCTATGGTGATAGCGTAATCTAGCATAAGATAGAATTGGTGGTAATAATGAAGACTGTTCTTGGTGAAGTAAGTATTTGTCTTTCATCATCACTTTGTCTTTCATCATCCAACTATTCCCACTTAGATGGATTATAATGACTACATGTAGCCTGTTTTTGATCAGGAACCAGTGAGAAGGTCATTGTTGTTGCATAGCTATAAAAGGTTTTAATGACATACCTATTCTTCCTTCAGGTGATCCAGGACAAGCGGGAGAGAAAGGGATTCCAGGAATACCAGGTTCTAATGGCAAACCGGGAGATAAAGGTTCGTTGTCCTGCAAAAACTATCTCTCATTAGAGTAAAATTGACTTACTGCCACAGGTAAGTCGGTTTTAACTTCTCTTTTAATGTCTCCAGGTGAACCAGGTCTTAAAGGAGACAAAGGCGATATTGGTTTGCCTGGATTGAAAGGTGAACTAGGGAACAAAGGGGAACCTGGACAAAATGGGAGCAAGGGAGAAAAGGGTGAAATGGGCCTTCAAGGACCAATGGGACTTGCTGGACGAGATGGAATGAAGGGGCTAAAGGGTGAAAAGGGAGAAGTGGGAGAACGAGCTATGGTAGAGAAGGGGGAAAAAGGTAACAAAGGTGAACCTGGGCCTTCAGGACCTAAGGGAGACCTGGGCAAGCCAGGACTTAACGGCACAGATGGACCTCCTGGAGTAATGGGCCAAAAGGGAGATACAGGCTCTCCAGGTCCACAGGGAGAGCCAGGTAAAAGAGGGCCACCTGGACCACCAGGGCAAAGAGGGATGCACGGGATGAAAGGAATGCGAGGTATGAAAGGGGTACGTGGCCAAAGAGGAATGAAGGGCTCAAAAGGAGAACCATTTATTCAAAAGCGCTCAGCTTTTAGCGTAGGACTCTTCCCTAGCAGGTCCTTCCCTCCTCCGGGCCACCCAGTCAAATTTGACAAAGTCATCTACAATGAGGAGGGACACTGGGATCCCTACATTAGTAAGTTCAATTGCACTTATGGAGGCGTCTACGTGTTTTCCTACTACATCACCGTCCGCAGTCGTCCTTTACGGGCTGCTTTGGTAGTGAACGGAGTCCGTAAACTGCGCACTCGTGACTCGCTCTATGGCCAGGACATCGACCAGGCCTCCAACATGGCCCTGATCCGACTGTCCGCCGGTGATCAGGTGTGGCTGGAGACGCTGCGGGACTGGAATGGAATTTACTCCAGCAGTGAAGATGACAGTACCTTTTCTGGCTTTCTTCTCTTCGCTGATGCCACTATGGAATGACAGTTGAGGAAGCCTGAGAATGGACCTTTTACTTTACTTTATGTGACCAGTGCCTGTTGCATCAGAAGCCAACTATTTTACCCGAGCCTCATAATAAAGCCAAATATGCTTACTAACAGCAGCTGACCAGCTACTAATAACTCATGAAATTCATATCAGAGTGCACCTTCAGGGATGGTTTTGCAGACACTGACTAATTGTAGCATATGGAATGGAAGACATTCCGCATTGAAAAGCAATCATTATGCAGTGCATGAATTACTTTTAAATAAGGCAGTGTCCCCAAATGACATCTATCCACCTAGCGTCTTTTGTTCCCGGGCTTGCCTCTTGAGGCACCATGACCCTGATTGGGATAAAGCAGTAACTGAAGATGAACGAAAGAAGGAATTAATTAGATGATAGTCATTTAATTGTTTTTTGTTATCAAAATAATGTGTGATTCTGGGTTTTATGCAAAAAATCGGTGCATGTTTTAGAAACTAGCTTTGGATCAAGTATACATTTTTTAAAGTATAAAATATTTTTTTTAAAATGTAATTATTGTTGAAGACACATTTTTATAAAACAGAGACTTTTCTTTACTTTATCTGGATATTTTCAATTAAATGAGGGATTCCTTTTATTTAAATAGAGGCTTAGTGCATCACTTCATAGTAGAAATTAAGGATTAAATGGGGTAGGACTTTTGTAAACATCCCAAATTTGGTAAAGGGCGATAATTATATTTTGTTGTAGCATGTTTAAAGCATTTCACCAAAAAATACAATACAACTTGGATGCAGTTCGGGCAAACATTTAGCATTCTGTCCTTCAACTGTTGTAAAAGTTCAAGTAACATGAGCATAATGCATAATGGCTTTACTTTTAATTTTGTCTCCTTTCCGGCATTTAATTAATGCAACATAATGTCTCACATGCCTTGCAGGTCTTCATGTGGTTCTTCTTTATTGTAATGATTGCGTCTCAATGTGACACGAATTCCTCTCCACAGCAGCACTGCTCATAACCATAGTTTCCTGTTTGCACAATAAAAAACATGGCACTTGATCTCTGTGTAATTGTTTTCATTTTCTCTTCGAGGGGACGTTCGAGTAGAGATGGGGACAAGTTAGTAACGACACAAATGTTTTAGGCTGAAGTGCATTTCTAAACATGTCACTTTTAAAAATTTGTCTTCAAAGGCTCCCACAGACATTAAGGAAAGTCTTTAGAGCTCATCTTTGACTATTGGCTGGCAGTCATTTACACGTGACCTCAAGTAAATGGAAGTTCATTATTGCCAGTTAAACATAACAGCATTTAAATTTTTAACCTTTTTTGGCAATAGCAAAAATATAACTTGTTAATATCAAAAGTCTTACTTATCTCAAAATTTTAGTGTATAATTTAGAATTGTGACTCACCTGAAAATCTTAACTTATTGCATAATCAGGCAAAGCAATAAGAGAAAAAACAAGGAAAAAACATATTTGTATAGAATAGGTGTTTCTGTATTTTTGCACATTTTTCCATGTTTAATTTTTCTTTAAATATATAGATTTTTTTTTATATCTTTGGAATGATTTTTACCCTAATTATGTGAGAAACCATATATGGTAACTTCACTGACCTTGACTTGCATCATAAAAATGACAATGAATAATTTTGAAAAAAATCACAAAATTAAAAAAAGACTCTTGTGGTTCTGAGTATTTATTATAGTGCCCTATAAAGGTTTAACATCCTTTTATAACCTTTTATAAAGGTTCATTTTTTCAATTAAATATCTTAATCTGTGAATTATGATTAATTGATTTGTCAAATGTTATTTAAAAATTTTCTCACATTTTTCACTTTTTAATCTTAAAATTTTACTTATTAGCTCAAAAGTCTGACATCTTAAACTTTTTATGAATTATATATATATATTAACTGAATATTTCAACTTTGTGAACTATCTTTAAAAAGAGTTTTCTTAAAGGTTTGACTTATTTTTCTTAAAATTATCTCAAAATGTTGTTTGTTTTAAGTCAAAATTGTGACAGTTTTCCTAATGTTTAATTTAATTTAATCATAATTGACTTTGACAATACTTCAACTTATCTCAAACATCGGACTCATCTCTTAATTTCGCTCCAGTATCTCAAATCTTTGAGCTAATGTCTCAACATTTTTGCCTATCTCAAAATTCTGACGTATTTGAATCATCCTAATCCTAAGATCTTATTATCTAATATTTTACTTTTTGATTATTCATACAGTATTTTACAAATGATGAAAATATAAATGTGGAAATTTAACTGGTAAGTGCTGCTCTCCCAAACTGAGAGAAGAAAGTTGAAATGACTTTTTCCTGCCTGGTTGGTTTGCTCTAAAACTGTATCACACAAGTCTCGCAGGATTAACGGAGACCCCGGGGTAGACTCATGAGAATTATATCTTACAGCTGGCTTGGGAACATCAGGGGATCATGACCTTCACAGCCTGCTGCCAGTGTGATGAAAGGAAAATAAACGAATGAATGAATTTTAATAAGGGGCGCCAGTAATTCTTTAGTAATCTGCAGATTCATCAATGCCAAGACAAAACAAAATATTTACAAAAATAGAAAGTTTTATTCTGGAGCAGAGAAACATAAACTTGACTGCCTCTTTAACAGAACAGAAATTTCACTCAGTATTTAATCGTGTTTGCTGAAAAGGAGTGCAAATCTGTTTAATAAAACATAAAAATAATGAATTTGTGTTATAGATTTTTTGCATTCTTTAAAAAATTTGTACCTGTTTTTATCTTCTTTTTTTTTTTTTTACATTTGTCAAATGTTAATTAATTAAATTAAATGAATACATATGAAAAATGATAACGTGAATATAGGTTTTAACTAATATTGTAAATAAGGTCTTAATTCACTCACTCATTCATCATCTATACCGCTTTATCCTGTATTCAGGATCATGGGGCCCTGGACCCTATTATTCACACACTACGGGCAATCTGGTAATGCCAATTAGTCTAATCTACATGTCATTTGACTGTGGGAGGAAACCGGAGTAAGTGGATGAAATCCATCGAGCACGGAGAGAACGTGCACATTTTCAAACACGACACACAGAGGCGGGAATCAAACTTGGCCCGGACTTGAACCTGGACCCTGGAGGTGCAAGGCGAGAGTGCTAGACACTACGCCACTGTGCTTTAAATAAAAGTATTAATTAAACAGTCATATTTAATCATGTATGTACTGTATACTGTAAATCTAACAGTAAACATGTATTTCTTTTTATATAAATACCAAAAACTGTGAATATATGCAACTATATAAGCTTATTACATTTACTTAACTTCTATGTAGTAGAAGTATAAAAAAAAAAGAAAAACATTTTTTATGCACAAATATTTCTTCCTCAGATTGTTCCTACAAAAACTAAAGAAAACTATTTAATAATTAACAGAAATCTGAGATCAATGACCTCATTCAAAACATGTCGACCGTTGGAACTCTGACGTCACCGCGGCTGCGGTTCTTCAGCTGGCCGCTAGACGGCGCTGCTGCTCCATTATAACCTTCATTATGCGAAATACTGTAGAATATGGACTACAAGATCTACACCTGTATAATGGCAGATCTGAGAAGCTGGCAGGTTTATAAACAGGACACGAGGGGATGTTTGGACTCTGAAATCATGTCCTGACTGCAGTTTGGTGATTTTCCTTTTCCAGTGTCAGAAAGAGAGAGAGAGAGAGAGAGAGAGATTCATATCTGGGGTCAGAGTATGTACAAGTTACCCGAGTGTATTTGGCAGCTGCTTCCAACAAGACAGAAGCAAAGAAGGTCCAGTTTTGCTTAAATCTATTCAACAAATCTTCTCCATCCCTCCTCTAACATCGCTGGCCTTTGTTGTTGTCCTGCTGCATTGCTGATGCTGGATGATTTTATTTATTTTTCAAAAGAAGATTCTGATAAACGTTGGTGGTGTTTAATTTTTTTTTAAATAATAGATGTCAGCTTATGTATTACTTACCTACTTACTATTACTTACCAAAAGTAAAAAGTAAACAAATCAAAACTTATAATAAGTATAGTATTTGTTATTATACACCAAATATCTAGTGACGTCACTCTGACGGATTCTTGTATCAGGTAGAAGGGGGCGTGTCTCGGGGCCCTGAGAGTCACGTGACCAACGACAACCAATGCCCCGCCGGAATCACGTGACTGAATCATCATTATATTTTATTTTTTTGCATTTCACAAAGAACTTCACATTTATGTCTTACATAATATATAAAGAAGGAAAATGCAGACAAAATCTTTTGGCTGTTACAATCTAGTTGCTGCACAAAACTTGTCCACTAGATGGCAGTAACTATGAGCCCTTGAATGAAGCTTCATAAAATGAACCTTTTGGTGAAACTATTAGCTGGGAAGCCTCGACACGTAAACGAGGCATCACCTCAAAATCACTACAAATATCCACACCAGAACCAGCTCAACCCAAAGGCCCAAGAGGCGGACTCTTCGGTCAAGCCCGTGCCGAGGAAAGCTGACATCACTCTTCTGCCTCTTTCTCCTCCTCAAAACCTTCCCTCACCTCTGTTTCCTTCAGAAATCATCACCCTGGATCCTGTGTCCTCCTGAGAACATCACCATGCCTCCCCGTCCCCCTGAGGACGTCACCCAGCTTTCCTGGCCTCTTGACAATTTTGCAAATATCAACAAAAACACCAAACATTGGTATTCACTGAACAACATCATATACAACAACAAAAATATATTCTCTCTCTCTATATATATATATATATATATATACACACAGTGAAATCTCGGGTTGCGAGGTTTGAACACGTTTTGTGTCTGTATGCGTGTGTACAGTGCGCGAGTCATTAGACAACATGCCACACAAACCCCTCCTACTTTCGCCTTCACAGACACAAACTCTCTCTGCTCTACACAGAAACACTGCTCTGTCGCGATTCCTTTTAAAGGTAAAGTGCAGGTTAATTTGTTTTATTTTTACTTTACAGC
>JAQQZS010000001.1:32016652-32028525 GCA_030068045.1 Platyallabes tihoni
CCTGCGTAGTGCACTTACACAAGGAGGAAGGAGCAGGATGGGCATTGAACCAAACTCTAAGATTCACACACACACACACACACACACACACACATTAATATACAGTATATAGGCAGCCAAAAAAATTTTTTATACACACATCAGGAAAAGAAAAATAGTATTATGTATTGATATGGTATTAATAATATGACCATATTATTATAATATATAACGTATAGCAATAAATTTCTATATACTATTTCAAAGTCAGACAAAAAAATTATACACACTTCAGGAAAATATTAAATGTATTATTTATATATACAGTGGAAACTTGAATTGCGAGTAACTTGGTCTGCAAGTGTAGTGACTGTTCTTCAGTAACTGTGCTGCAACAACGACCCTGTGAAGAAGAAAAAAAAAGGTTTTAAAAAAGGCCGTAGCATTGCGGGAGTGATTCTGGTAATGTGTGCGTGTGATTGTCTTACACAGGTTCCCCAGCTCCACCAGATTGCCATTGTTGGGCCCTTGAGCAAGGCCCTAAACCCTATCAGCTCCAGGAGCGATGTATCATGGCTGACCCTCCGCTCAGTTATGCTGGGATATGCGAAGAAAAAAATTCACTGTGCAGTAATGTATATGTGACAAATAATGGCTTAACTTATCTTAAATTTACAAATTCACAAATAATAGCTTCCACTCTTATCTTGGTATGCTGAAACATTAATATTGACCTTCACTGGGGATAAAGAACCTGATTAAAACACGTTAATGCAATAATTAATAAACAGGTTTGGCCAAATACGTCTGTCCACATAGAATATACAAATATACCTATGTAGTATACAAATACACCTGCACTTCTGTAATAATCATCATATAGCAAGAAGAGCCAATCACGGCGCGGTATTTCCACCCTTTAAAGGCACCGGCGACTTCCGGTATGGTTCATTAGCCAGCTGAGCTCGGAGGTGTGAAGATGCGCTGGTTTCCGCTCTCTGCAGTGTTATTACTGGCCTGCTCGTTTTACCGAGCCGACGGCCACAACAACAACAACGGCGTCAGGAAAACCAAAATGCAGTTTGCAGCCGGTCCGCTTCTTAAATTTCAAATCTGGTAAGAAAACACAGCGTTTTTTGTTGTTGTTGTTTTTAACTCGCCTCAAGCGGCGCTCTGATTAAAGCTGCTTTAGCTAGCTAGCCAGCTATCATAATGCTAGCGTTGTCATTAAACGCGTCAACAAAACTATATTTTCTCAGCCTTTATATTTTGAACATGGTGATTAATTAAACGTGTTTTTTCTTGTTTCGTTTAAAATACCCTGACCCGTAAATTGTCATTTGAGTGTATATTTACATTTCCGTCATGACCCTAACGACAAGCGTTAATGAGTTCCAAATAGCTTTCTCCTCCCTACACAAGTGCACTACATAAAGCCCGAGTGAATGAGGCGCTTAGTGCACTCGATGTTCTTTGGAGTGATTTAGGATGAGACCCGTTCCTCAAGGCCTTAAGGGCTCCCCATTAAGCTTTTAATTAGATTAGAAAGACGTGAAAAAAATTATTTTAGTCAGTTTCCTCTTTTCCCCCTTGTGTTTGACTTGTTTAATTCAACCCCAAAGACAGGGTCTGTATCCCAAATGTCAGTAGTGCGCTACATTAAACTTAATTTTGGATGTTTTAGGATTGAGCCATGGTAATTTGTTGACCAGTGTAAACATGCTTTTGTGTAAGGATTAACTAATCACTTAAACCTGCAATTTATTGGTATTAAATTGATTTCGTATTCTTTTATTAACCTCGTGCATGAATTTAGAGACTGTACTGGACCAATGCCCAAATAATAAACTATATAAAATAAACTCTGATGTCAGATCAAGACACACTTTTCCTTTTAAAAATCGCTGGGATCAAGTGACCTATACAAGGTGCAGGATAGGACACACAAAAGCAACACACTCATTTTTACTGGCAAGAGAAAATCCACCACAATGCTCATCATGCAGAACCCAGTTGTCCATCAAACATATTTTATTTGACTGCAACTCTTTTACTCCTTTAAGGAACTTGTTTTATTCTGTTGATACTTTAAAAAAAAAAGTTTTTGAACAAGAAAATCCAAATATGGTTTTAAAATTCTTAGAAAAAATTAATCTTAAACATCTTACCTAATTTTTAAATAACCACAATGCTTCTCACCATGAATATAGCCATAGAAGCTGGTATGGCGTTAAAGAAGAAAGAAAGAAAGAGACTGTACTCAATCAGAGCTTTGGTTAAATTGTTGGCTTGTCCTTGATGTGATCTGATCTGATCAGATCAGTAAGTGTAGTTGTTTGTGCTGTTTTATTCCCAGCATCTCCTGAGGCTACAAGCGGGTGTTTGAGGAGTACACGCAGGCCTTGTCCCAGCGGTACCCAGACATCCGCATCGAAGGGGAGAATTATCTCCCTCTGCCGATTTACAGGTGAGAACCAAAAGCCTGCGTTCTTTATTTGTATTGGGAGAAAAAAATATTTCTCTCTCATCACATGTGTGTCTGTCTTTCTGTTCAGGCACATCGCTTCCTTTCTATCCATCTTCAAACTCTTCCTGATCGGGCTGATCGTTGTAGGCAAGGACCCGTTCACACTTTTCGGCATGGAGCCTCCGCGACTTTGGACTTGGAGTCAGGAGAATAAGGTGAGACCCGACGCTCTTGGTTTGGTTATAAAGAATTTCACCATTCTTTGCATCTCGTAGCTGTTATGATTAATCTCCAAGGTGACGTGTTTGTGAGAGTTGGACACATCGGGGACTAATATGCCTCTGACAAGCAATGGTGTTAAGTCCCGGCGGTCATTTATCCACGAACGCGCAGATAAATAAGCACTAAACTTAGTCTTTCGAACGCTCAAGTGTGAATCTGAGATATTGCAGCATATTATTTGGAAAAATTACAGGAGCAAGATGCTCAAAGTTTTGCGTCGGCTTACAGGTTTGTTCTGTTCTCTTGTTTTTGACAGATCTATGCGTGCATGATGGTGTTCTTCTTCAGCAACATGCTCGAAAATCAGTGCATGTCAACGGGGGCGTTTGAAATCACGCTTAACGGTAAAAATCCCTCATCAGGCTGATGTGTATTCTCTGTTGTCCTAGAGTAGCGGTGAATTCCCGCTACTGAAAGTTCTCCATGTGTTTCTGTAAAAAGGGGGAGGCAAGTTAACAAAAGTTTGTGTGTAACATTTACGAAAGTAGTCTCCAGTGTCAGAGATTACTTCTTGTGGCGTTCCTGTCTAGACGTTCCCGTGTGGTCCAAGCTGGAGTCGGGTCACCTCCCGTCCATGCAGCAGCTGGTGCAGATCCTGGAGAACGAGATGAAGATGAACGTGCCCATGGACAGACGTCCACAATATCACTCTTAACCCTGAGCTACAGGTCCTTACAAAGTACACATACTCACCTTTTTTGTGGTAAAAATATTAATAAAATATTAGACTTTTACATTAAGTTTAGCTCTAATTAATAAAAAATGCTGAACATCCAGTTTTATAAAAAAAAATAAAAATAACAGAAAAAGCACATGGCCAGTAGATGGCGCTACCATCTACAGTATAGAGGAACCTACAGTACCTACTGTATAAAGGAATGGGAAAACATTTGTGACAGAAAATATAAATATCTCAGTAAAATGTAATTTAATGCAAATATAGATGAATTCATGAATCCAGTTTTGATGTTTTCGTACCGGTTTTGTTTCTCTCTCCTCACCCCTCCCCTTCCAGGTGTAACGGTGCAACTCTCCGGCGGTCGTGAGGCGACGTTTCATGAAGGTCTGCGCTGAAAGTAGCTCCGCTACCTGCGCAGGCTGGATGCCCCGCCCACTGCTCGCCGCCACGCCCCTCCAGAGAGACTCCGCCCCATATACCAACCCACAAACCCTCCGCGGCAATTTATCACTACTGAGTCCCACATACAGTGCAAAAGTGAAACGGTTCACTTCAGGATTAATGTATAAGCAGTATGTTTTAATAAAGTACTTCCCTTGTCGATCTTAACTTTACAATTGTTAATCGTGGATTGTTACAGCGCCTACTTTATTAAATCGCTCAGATCATAATTATTTAACATTGTCAGTTTGTTTTATTGATCTGTTAATTTTTTATATATATTTAGCTGAATATATTAAATAAAATAAATCTTAACAAAATAATTTGTCTTTTTTTAAAATTCAGATTTAGTGGGAAAGTATTTACATATTTATTGAATAATTCAACCAAATTTGCTTAGTTACATTCTATAATCATTTAACCATTGTAACTCTTAAATCTGTAATATCCTATTTTCTATATCTATAAACGTTATAAAATCTAATATAATATTGTCTATTGTCTATATCATTTTTGCAAGGGTTTATTTGTTGAACAGTTTCATTTTACTCATAATTATGTAAAAGGGTTGAGGGCTTTCACTTTAATAATGAAAACAATCAAAAATAATAACATGAAATCAGGAAAAAAAAACTTGAAAGGATGTGCTTTTCTTCTTTTTGTAAAATTTTCAGGAATGACCACTTCCTGTTTAAGTGGATTAAATGTATTCAGAAAAAAGTATTAAGTTAATAAGACTACAACAGGACATTAAAAAAATAATAATAAAACTACAATGAAATGTTTCTTCAAGCATGAGATGAGAAACGGATTCACATTTTTTTTTTTACTTTATTGCAAATATGCAATAAAATATTAACTCTTAGGAAAAATATTAACATTTATGAACGGAATCTTCAAGTTTTCCAACAAGGACGTTTCTCCTCCACTCCACCAGAGGGGACTCTTTTAAATTCTACAATCCTTTTCCACATCCTGTTTAATAAATGAAAACATTGTTGACGATCTGCTGTGGGTTTCAGAAGCCCTTTCTTTACACAGTAAAGACGAAGCTCATATCAGAGAGGTGGAAACAGTGACCCCGCTGCATCGAGCCTCACATCATTAAGTCTATTACTGTAAAAATCAGGACATTGTTCATTGATGTACAGTCTCAGAAAAGGTAAAGTTTTGATCTTGAGGTCAGAGGTCACTGGCAGTCACGCAGGCACTGCTGTATGTACGCCGTCTCCTTTTCCTCCATACAGACGCTGGAGCTGAGCCTGAGAAGTCTCTGTGTCTCTGAGACGAGGGCACTGGGAAGCCTGAGAGGACGGTGCTTGGTGTAGGAGTGTGTAGTGAGGCACAAGCGCAGGCGTTCGATGGCTAGCCGGGCACTGAGCTGGCTCACCTGCAGCATCAGCTCCTCTTTACACAGAGGCACCATGGGGACGCTCGGCTGTGCACATACAAACATACACACACACATATATATATATATATATATACACACACATTGCTTTGTAAACTTAAAAAATTTCAGACAAATGAAACACACCGTACTTTCGTGTGTGTGCCTACGCTGATGCGCGTCTGCTGCCCTGAAGCCAAGAAAGTCACAACCACAGACTCCCGTCGCCGAACTCGCACCCCGATGTTTTTATTGAGCGACACGTGGATGGGCTTAAACGGGGTCGGTTTGTTTGTCTGCTCCGTCCATTTCCACTTACGCCTTGTAGAGCCGTCTTCGTTTTGAATCAGGCCTCCCGACTCGTCCATGTGCAACCTGGGACAATAATATCAACCAACTCAGTGTATTCTGTGAGCTAAATGCATTTGATGAAGTCTGTTATTAATTTAATAAAAAAATAATAATAATTATGGTTGAAATGCAGATTTTTCTTTACTTCCAGTGTCATGTTTTTTTTTGTATGTAGAATCTCCTCAACATTCACACTAAACAAATTTTTTTTAATGTATTATCCAAAATCGTGAGAAAAAAATGAGTAACCTAAATTTCATACATTTTTTTGGATTTTTAGATTTTAAAAAACTAAATAACTGGAAAAATAATGTTTGTCAATTCAGGTACACCACACTTGTAGGTAAGCAAAACAGCGATTAATAAACAAATAATTTGTAAGAAGAAATGTAATAAAAATATGATGTTTTAAAAATGTGTGAAAATAAATGAATCAATTGTATGTAAACAATGCACATGGTAAATTCATGTGGAAATAAATAATATTAAAAATAATCACCTGTTAAATCGAATAAATAACATGAAAAAACAAACAAATTACATAAATTGTGTTAAAATCATTCAAAACTAATTGTGTACACTTTCAGATTTTCAGCTCGTGTAAACAAAATGGCAAAAATAATATCTGAAAAATATTATGATTAATCATGTTTGAAAACTAAATCAGAAAAAGCGAGTTAAATGTAAACAAATAATTTGTAGAAAAAATTGTAAAAAATCTATTGCGTTAAAATGTGTATATAAATAAATAAATTGCTCATATAAAAAAATGAACATGTTGAAATCATGCGAAAATAAATTGTATGTAAAAAAAATCACTGGTGAAAGTAAAAATTAATAAAAAACAAGCAAATTACATTACATTTGACTAATCTTGCACACTTTAGACACATGTGCAAACGTATGAAACATGTGTGTGTGTGTGTACACAATAACTAAACCCTTGGATTGTTGATTGACAGAGCTGACCTCATGCCCTCACCATGTATTCCTGTTGCTATGGTAACAGGTGGCGAGGCCACTAGACTGGAAGCAGGCTCTGATTGGACAGTTCGTCCTGGTATCATCCAGAATGATGCAGACCCCTTCTGTGTCGTCTATGAAAGAGATAATGGCCAGATTTCCTGAGGGATAGCTACATTAGCGAGGATAAGGAACGCACAGTCAGTAATCACCACCCACATGACAGAAAGATATGTGTAGGATCCGTGTTGTCCGAAAAGGATACAAGACCCGGGCCGTGCCGTCCGGAAACACGGTGAGAAATTTGGTCCCGTTCGAGTAAAGCTTCTGGCTGTGGCCCTGCAATAAATAAGAGCAAGAAGGAAACGGTAACGAGTGCATTATTGTTCTTATGACTCTACGAAACGTATTCATCACAGCAATTTACCTGCAATTATATTATTTATTCATTAATAAGGAACGATTTCGATTTTTAAAAATTCTCTAGAAGGTGTTTCCTTCAGGACAAGTCGACTTCTGGATCTTTTTGTCCGGCGGCTCGTGCAAGAGCAGGGTCAGACTCTCAGAGGAACGTGCTATCTGCCCTGTTCTACATCCATGAACTCACAGACGTCTGTGATCAAGTGGTGCAACAGAAAAGGGAACGCCAATTAGCCTTATCTAAATGTCTTTGGACTGTTGGAGGAAACCGGAGTACCCAGTGGAAACCCACCAAGCACAGGAAGAACATGCAAACTCCATGCACACAGAGACAGAAATCGTCAGTTTGTCTTTTCGTGTTTATTGCCGACTCACAAACCAACTAGGTGCATACTGTCCCCTGCTGTACTGCAGGGTGCAAATATGTAAATATACTTGACTACTGTATATAACAATAATTAACACATTTATTGGGGGGCCTCCGAGTGGCGTAGTGGTAAAGTGCTCGCCCTATCTTCTGGAGATCGCTGGTTCGATTCCCGGGTGATGCTGTAACCTCTTGCAGCCGAAGGGCTAGAGAGAGCTGATTGGCTGAGCTCTCTCAGGGGGGCGGGATGAGAGGTACTTCGTGCTCCCACATTAATCCTCTGAGTGTTAAGCCACCCCCTATGGTGCGTGAGTGAGTTGCAGTTCGAAAAGATGCTGTTGGCTGGCGTCACGTGGTTCGGAGGAAACACGTGATAGTCTTCGGCCCTCCCGACTGAGTGGTAGTAGTAGCCTTAATGTGGGAGCCCCCTAGTGACGGGGAGGAATTGGACACGACTAAATTATGGAGAAACTCAGGAATAAAATAAAATATTTTTAAAAATATTTTTAAAAATTAAAATGTGCTAGCCTATGGGGGCAGTGTGTAGGGGGAGAGATTGTACCCGGGCACGGTGTGAAAGCATCCAAATTTTTGTATTTGTATTTTGTAGACTACTAATTTTGTATACATAACCTCAGTAATAAAGATTATTAAGATGAGATTCGAGTAATAAGGGATGGATTTATAATGATATAATTTCTAATCTGTCATCACCTGAATATGAGAGAGCCCAAACCCAGCCCGAGCAGAACTATTAGTGCTGCAGAGCTTGAACGCTCCGGGGTTTTCCTCCCTCACAGCCGAGTGCTCTTTCTTTTTGAAGCGCACGAAATCAGAAAGCCGGAAATTGATGATGGTGAACAACCCAGATGACGTCACTTTGCAGCCGTGGATCTCTGTCTCTGCTGGTTAAAATCCACATTATAAACATGGCAAAGTTGCAACACTTCATGAAATGATATATCCGGGTGATAAACATCCTTCTGATATCTATAGCTACTCTATTATAATGAATTATTAGTAATTCATTGTGTGAGTTGTTTATGGGAAATTAAGCAAACAATCAGAGTCAAGAAAAGTGATGGGTTTTTTTTGTTTAATTATTTCTGGCTTTGAAACAGATGGGAACAGTAAGATGGCGTACTCACGGTTTTCTGAAGGCTGCCTTTTACTCTTCCTCAGACATTCCTCTGCAACTTGCTGCAATCTTAGAAAATATCAGGGACGAAAAAAAAGATTCAAGACAATTAATTTGTGGATTCCTGATGATATATATATAAAAACATCTCAAATATATTAAAGTGTACGTGTCTTTAAGGAGCCGCTTTAGCTTCCTCTTTGGTTCCAGACTAAAATATCCACACATTAGCATAACTACATCATTTCATATTTCATGTTTTGTATTAAATATTGAGTTAACAACTTATGAAACACTCATTGCTGTTTTTGTCAACTATTCCATGAGGAGAATTTCCATGCTAATTCACTGCTAGCTGGTTAATCAGCTAGCACACTACCAAAGACATTGCAACTGGGCTGTACAGAACATCCTGAACAACATTATATGCTTTATGTGTAAATAAAATACACTGATCAATATGATAAATATTTATGCTTTTCCCTGAATGTCAAAATTGTTCTCTTAAGCGAGCTAGTTATCAGCTAGCAAACAGTAGCTGTGGTAACCTAGTGATTCAGTACATTCAGGTCGTCAGCTGACTTCATTTTATTGCCTCATAACATTGCTGAGTACATTTAGCAGACGCTCTTATCCAGAGCGACTTACATTTTTTTATTTTTTTAATCTCATTACACATCTGAGTAGTTGAGGGTTAAGGGCCTTGCTCAAGGGCCCAACAGTGGCAACTTGGTGGTTGTGGGGTTTGAACCTGGGATCTTCCGAACTGTAATCCAATGCCTTAACCACTGAGCTACCTCTGGCCCAACGTTGCTGAGTCTCGACCTGAGTAACTGATCAACACAAGATCATGTCTCCAGAGGCTTGTACAGTGGACACTATGAATGATGGGAGCATCACTTCATGCGCTTCCCTTCCTACCCTGACACTCTGGAATAGGCTCAATCTGGACTCATCAGGTCACATGACCTTATTCCATCACTCCAAAGTCCAATCTTTATGCTCCCTTGCAATTTCCTGATGGGTCTCACTAACAAATAGTGACACAGCTGTTTAGTTCTCGTCACATACAGTATGGATATGCTCTTACTTTCATTTTCGTGACATTCCCTTCCCATTCCCTTCCCATTCCTGCTGAACCCTGGCCTTTTTAGTGATAATTACACGACTTGAGATCTCGCTTTGTCTCTGTTGTCCTGCACTTTCTCCGTGTTGGAGTTGTTTTCCTGCGAGGATTCATCAGAGTTCTCATGCAGCGAGTGCCACTGCTGCTCCAACTTCCTGAACATCTCCATGTACTGAGCGCAGCAGAAATCCTGCAGGATGAACAAAGAAATAGTTTGGGTGGATACGTCAAGAAACAAAGTATTTAACTATAAAATATGTTGAAAATAGACCTGAAATGCTCAGATGATAAAAAATGAAAACAGAAGTGCACATTTTCTACATAACCAATGCCAGCTATCTACGTTCTATCTGTCTTTATGGGTAGAAACTTGAACACAAATTACCGAGTTACATTTTATCCAACAGTCTAAAACACTCTAGTGTAACTAATAAGTAACTAACTAAGTAACTAATAATTAATAATGAACAGAGCTCTTATTTCCACAGGTTCCACAATTGTGTCCAGATCTTTTTTTAGGATTTTCAACAGTAGCTTTGAAATGATAGCTAGTTTTAGGAAGCTGGTGTCTAATTTACATTTACATTTGTGACACTAAATGTAAATGTAAATGTAAATGGTGAAAGATACCCGAGGGAACCTTTAAAACCTACCTCTGGATTTGTGGTCTTTGAAAAATCGAGCTGAGGCTTTGCTTTCGCGCCACAAAACTCACACCAGACCGTGTGGTCACTAGCAGACGGGGGCTGGAAAAGTTCACATTATTCATTATTCATTTTAAAAAAAGGATATTTTATTAGTGTAAATTGCACATAAATCTCTTTTGGAATGACTCTTAAATAAATCAGTTGTGTGAATCCCTACTAATACATCAACACGATCACGCGCTGCATGTGTGATTGTGTTTAAGTACATGGCAAGTGCGCTACCAGAGGATTCATTTTTCTGCATTCAGACTCTCTTCTGTATCTCAGCACTCCATGGAAACTGCAATCAGGTTCTTCCTTCGTCTCCATCTGTTCAACAAGACCACCAGAGAAATGAGTCGCTTATATCCACACAGACACACACACACACACACACACACACTGGCTGCTCGTCCATCCCTGCAATGTCACGGTTGTGCTGTTATATTTGTGACACTAGGTTTAAGTCTAGGTCTTCTCTAAGTCTAGATATTAATTTAGTAATTATGTGAAATAAACATGACGGATTTTGTATGAAGTTAAAAGTTACAGCTTCAAACATTAGTATCTTTTTTCTTTTCTAAGCATACATATGTTTATCCAGTGTGACACATTAATCCATCCATCTAGGAACCTCTGTAATCCAACTAGGGACTGTGTTGGGACCAATGGTGACCAATGTGTTTATTTCCATTTTACAACTGTGGTAGAACCTCCGGTCAACATTCACACACTCATTCACACACTACGGACAATTTAGGAACACCCCAAAGCGGGAATCAAACCCAGGCCCTGGAGGCAATGTGGCACAGCCCAACCTAATTAATGCCAGATTATTAGAAAATGAAGAATACTGCAACAAGATTAGAGAATTAACACAGGATATTGAGAATGAGGAACAATTTAAAAATGAGAATTTATTTAATTTAGGATTTAAGATTTTTTTTATTTGGTACTCCAAGAAACTGAATAAGAAAAAAGGGAATATGAAAACAATTTACTAAGAGAGATATACTGTACAAATGCTGCAATAAATCCGAATTAAACAATCAGGGGAGAAAAAAGTAAAATTGCACTTAAAATTCAACATGAGTATCTGAAAAGAGTTTAGATAGATCTGTGTAAATCAGAGTTTGAGATTGAGGAATTAGATGCAGCTATTTCAAAAGCTATTTAAAAAGTCACCAATTTTTTTTTTTAAGGATGTAAGAAATCCCAAAGTCTGGTAAAGACAATAATAATACAATGGGATCTTGGATTGTAAGTAACTTGGGGTCTGCGAGCGTTTTGCAAGACAAGCAACATTTATAAATAAATTTTTACTTGATAAACAAGCGTGGTCTTGATATGTGTAGTACGTACACACTGTGTCTGCCGAGCATCAAATGATCACAACTGAAACAATTGTTCTTCTCTCTCTTGCGCTGCGGGTCAGTCTCAGTGTGCACGCGTCACTTGTATAGTCAACATCCGTGTGCATGCGTACTGTTTATTATAACATTGTGAGCATGTACACTACCGTTCAAAAGTTTTAGAACACTTTCTAACTCCATGATGGTTCCTGATTTTTATTTCTTTCTACAT
>JAQQZS010000001.1:32034333-32053159 GCA_030068045.1 Platyallabes tihoni
GCCTGGCCGGGGAATCGAACCCGGACCCCTGGAGGTGCAAGGCGACAGTGCTAACCACTACACCACCGTGCCGCCTTGAATGAATGAATGAGATAACAACTGTCAACAATCCTAATCATTTCTATCGTCCAAAATGGTGATTTTGTATAATGTGACATTTATATAACATATATGGAAGGAGTCTTCAGTGTCAGCACTTTGTAACAGTGTATAGGTTTTCCTCCACAAGAAACTCTAATTGGTTTCTTGGGACAAGCGTGTGACAAGCATTTTACTTGACTTATTAAATTGACTTTAATGTTAATATAGTGCTGCTATGATAGCATTTCACATTTTGCCTGAAATTTCTCAGTTACATTAACCTTATAACTCCAGTGCTAATGATGGTCACTAAGCATGCAATCGCTGATTTCAGATACCTGGTTTAAAGTGAATTTAATCCTTTTACATTTGGATTTAAAAAAAAATAATTATGTTGTTTGCAGGCCCAGAGGATTGAGAGAGAGTCCATCAGACAGAAACTGGCCCTCGGCAGTTTCTATGACGACGGGCCTGTTTTCTTCTCTGGAAGCAGCTGCCCGTCCCCACGGTCTGTGTCGTGTATATGCTCTGATTATCTAACAATGTATCTCCTATTTGCTCTGATGATCTTCATCACCATTCGACTTAAAGAAGCAGATTGTCATTTTTATAGCCCTCTGCTGGCTGCAAAGCAAATTGCAGTTTAAAACAGATTTTAAACTGAAATCACAGATCACCTCTGTTGATTAAAAAAAAGCAAAAGTATGCCTTATAAATTAGATATGAAAGAAAAGATGCCAAGCTAACAGCTTATTTTTTCTGGCCTGGAAATCTGAAGAAAAAAAAAAAGAAACTTCTAGAAAATATTAAAATACAAAAAAAAAAGTAAGAAAGAAATGCCATCCATTGCATTACAGCGCTGCAAATCACATTATACACAAAAAACTATTAAACATAAATATACTCTCCCTCAAGTGCAATTCTTAATATAAGCAAGTTTGATACAGTCTTAATTAAGTTATTTATTAATGAGTTGATTAAAATAAAATTGAAGACTATAGTTAAGATAATATATATATAACTAGAGTATAGAAGCTGTTTATGTTTCAGCACAGTGCTTAGTGGTTAGCACTGTCGACTTGCACCTCCAGGGTTTGGGTTCGAGTCCCTCCCTGGGTCTGTGTGCATGGAGTTTGCATGTTCTCCTCGTGCTTGGCGGGTTTCCTCTGTGTACTCCAGTTTTCTCCCACAGTCCAAAAACTTAAAGATTCCAAAGATTAGGCTAATTGGCGTTCCCATATTGCCTGTATTATGTAAAGGTGTGTGTGACCAGAGGTCCTACCACGGTTGAACAATAGGAATAAATACAATGGCCGCCACTGGCCTCTTTTTATTTAGTATACTTTTCGCCACAAGAGGGCACAAGAACGCTTCACTCACTTGGAACTAATGATTTTATAATTACATAGAAAACACAATATTTTGTTATCAAACGTTATGATGATGTGATATCTGCTATAAATGTGCCTAAGGGACAGTTTTAATCGCTTTTACATCATCATTTCATCATCACCATCGTCATATTAATCCTCGTGCTTCCTGCTTGGGTGGACTTCAAAGGAGTGATCCGTTTCCATGGAAACAGTCAGGTTAACGCTCGTGAATTCAAATCCTGAGGTGTTAGCATGGCGCTAACAGCAAATAACGCGTTTTGTGGCGTTTATGTGGGGTCGTTGTTTAAATTCTACAGATTCTACAGAAAAGTGAAATTGCTATTAAATAACCTATAGTTTAATTAGATA
Source organism: Platyallabes tihoni (assembly GCA_030068045.1). Taxonomy (NCBI): domain Eukaryota; kingdom Metazoa; phylum Chordata; class Actinopteri; order Siluriformes; family Clariidae; genus Platyallabes; species Platyallabes tihoni. The sequence continues at coordinate 32,036,157 of JAQQZS010000001.1, forward strand.
TAATTTACTTTTAAACTTTTAAACTATGAATCCACAAAAAGTGCAGTTTTATACTTTCTTTTTATACATTTATTAACATGTTACTTCTCTTCCTGGTAACACCAATGGCAATTTACAGAAAAATTTTAACTATTTACAAAATGGCCACATGGTTTTCAGCTATGTCGAAATCATATATATCATATATTTCATATAAATTCTTTTCATACAATATATAAAAATATTTAGCATCAAATTCCAAAATAAATGATGACGTTTCTGAACAACTGAAGACAAACATCTGAGATACCTTTTCCATTTGTCCAGCACTCTTTTTGTGCAACAGTAATGCTTTGCAAAAGTATTCATACCCCATGAACTCTTCCACATTTTGTCACGTTACAACCACAAAGGTAGTTTTTTACTGAGTGAAAAAGAATTTATCTTGCAGAGAAGAATGGGCAAAAATTTCACTCTCTCTTTTTGGGGTGTGTCTCTACAGCAGAGCTGGTAGAGACACACCCCAAAAAACCTGCAGCAGTAATTGCACCGAAAGTAATGTAAAACGTATTGACTCCGGAGGGGCGAATACAAACAAAAAAAAATTAATTTTCCTTCCACTTCACAATTATGTGCCACTTTGTGTTGGTCTATCACATAAAACCCAATAAAATACATTTACTTTGTAACGTCACAAAATGTGGAAAAGTGACAAGATATTTCCTTGAACTTGGCCTTTTTTTAAAAAAACAAATGCTACATTTAAATATTGAACATCAAAGTAAGAAAATGAATTTCATGATTGAAGTACAGTACATACTATATTTTCTAAACATGTACAAGTAATGGTTCTGCTGTGTTCATTTAATTGATTTTGGCATTAGCAAACCCAAATAACAACACTTTTCACTATTTTTGTAGAATGACCCGGGCAAATTGTTTAAAGTGTTCAAAGAAAATATCCAATACGAATCATGTTTACAGGAAAAAATAAAATATTTCATCAGAAATCATTATGTGAGCAAGATAAATATCGGTATCATGGACAACAGAACATTTCCCCTCAAAAATATGCAACAGGATGAGATCAGCAAATTTTTAAAGGCAATAAAACATGTTGAGATTTGAGAGGTTTTTGTCGTGGTTTAGCTTTCAGGATGGCGTGAACCTGCAGGTGTGCTTTGTGAATGACAGCAGCAGTGATAAGGACAGCGATGCGGAGGACAGCAGGACAGAGACCAGCCTCGACACACCCTTGTCTCCTGTGGTACCTGCGCTTTATTTTTATCTTCCTATAAGAAATGACTGACCAGAGATGACGATGTCCTTCTTTGGATGTTGTTATTGGTCTTCTTTTTAACTCTATAGTTCAGACAAGCAGTAATCATGAAACTTTAAATCATATTTATTGTTTTAAGAAAAATGTGTTTTATGTATTGCTACAGGTAAAAGTCCAAAATGATTGGACATTATAAGGAAACATTGTAAAAGCAAGCCTAATTGGGCCAAGGAGACTGTTTATATACGTTTTATAATTGTTCTGTGCAGAGTAAGCAGAGCTCGTCTCTGTCGGACCGGGACACTGGTGAGGAAGAGGAAGAGGACGGAGAGTTTTGGCGGCTGCAGCGGCGGCTTGAGGATGAAGCACGCGGGGCTCTGGCTCTGGCTCGGCCCATGGCACGCATGCAAGTGCAGGTGGAGAGACATGTGCAGCTACACCGCAGGTCTCCGGTGGCCGATCTGGTCAGTGACACACACACACACACATATGCATATGGACATTTGCTGATTCTGATGTTGAATGTAACAATGGCAAGCCATTGAAGCTCTAGAAAAGAAAATTGAATCCAAGATCCCAAGAACTTTCAGGATATTTTGTTTCTTGGTACTTGCATTATTTATTTTTAAGAATTTTAAGGGACGTCAAGTGAGCACACAAGAACGCCAAAATTAATAAGTACTCAGGAACTGAGATAATGTTGAAAATGACAAACCTGAAACTCTCAATAAAGAAATTTCACATCATTCACTTGTGAAACTGAACCATTCAAATGAGTTCCTGCTAATCCGGCACCATCAGGGCCGAGCGACAAAATCACACCTTAACGCTCCTGCCTCTTTAACACTACTGAGTTTCGGTGTTTGATTAAATCTGATAAAATGCACCGTGAAGGGCAGTCCCGAATCCTAACACTGTGGCGGTTTTAACAATAAAAAAAACTGTACCATTTTTAATGAATGAAATTATTAATAACTCAAAGCGAGAGAGGCACAGTGGGGACTTGCACCACTAACACACTTCAGTTTTCAGTCTCAATTAGCATAGACCTGCATGCGTGTGATGCAGAAGGATCTTACACTGTTCAATCACTGTTGATGATTATCGTGTACTTATAACTGTAATAATTATCGTCTAAGAATGTGTTGATGGGTCGTTGTGACAGTTGCCGCACATGCCACACATCAGCGAGAGTCTGATGAAGAGGAGCCTGAGGCCTGTGGACCTGAGAGACATGAGTCTGGGTCAGTTACAGGTCATCACCAACGACCTCCACTCACAGATACAGGGTGAGGTCAAAGTTCATCCACTGCAAAGTAGATCTTAGTTCACATGATTTAAATTTAAATATTTATTTATTCAGGAATAAATGATTTAATCTAACAGCATTGTACTAAGACAGCTATAGGACATATCCATACATCTATAGAAAGCTGACAGTAGTAATGTACTCACAAAAGATTTGAGAATGACACAAATATTAATCTTCAAAAAGTCTGCTGGTTCAATGTTTTTAGAACTTTTTGTCAGATGTTAATGGGGAGTTTCCTGGCCATGGACCCAAAATTTTGATGTTTTGTTTCCCGAGCCACTTAGTTATCACTTTTGCTCCATCATGTTGGACAGTGGCGGCTGGTGTAAAAAAATTTTGGTGGGGGCACAAACAAAATAAAAAAAATTAACTTTCAATAATCATCTGATAGCCATTTATCAGGTGATTAAGCATCATTACTACTAGTATAAAGGCACTCACATTGCATCCAGTCAGCCAGCTCCGCTTGTCATACTGTAAGAAGTGCTGGAAAAGTACAGAGTGTAAGCTCGGCCACGATCACGTGACCGCTTCTTAATTAGATCAGGTCGATCTGGTCCAAGCTCTTTAGCTTTTTTTCTTTCTTCATCCGATCGCCTTGCGAAGAGGTAATTTAGCAAAGAATTTTCTCTCATATTTATCTGGCTTCCATGTCAATCACTATTCAATACATTAACTAACAATCTGCTGACCGTTAATAAGACTCGTTGAGAATGGTCCAATCACATGAGCCCAATTATTTAAAAACAATATTGATTGTTGTGCTGCGCCCCAAGGATGATTTGAAAAAATCCAAGTAGAGCTCAGAACACAAACACAAATGAACGTAATACAGTTTATTATTTTTTTTATTGTAAATAAATTATTTTAAGAAATACAGCAGAATATTGTGACTAAATCACTTAATTTCATTATTAAAATAAATATTTATTATGATAATAATTACATGTTAAAGTAAAGTGCCTAACTTTAAGGCGTCCCTACGCCCCTTGTTGACCGGCCGCCACTGATGCTGGAAAAGGCATTGTTCCTTACCAAACTATTCTTGGATGGTTAGGAGGAGTTGATCTCGGAGGATGTTTTTGCACAGGACTGATGGTAGCGCACATCTTCATACATTTCAACAAGGGCAGCAAAGAAGCCGCCTCACTCCTGGAAAAACATCAGGGACAGACTGATTGTTATTCCGCAAACGGTACAAGGATTGGACTGCTGAGGACTGGGGTAAAGACATTTTCTCTTATGAATCCCTCTTCAGATTGTTTTGGGGCTTCCCGAAAAAAAAAGCTTGTCCAGAGAAGAAAAGGTGAGCACTACCATGAGTCCTGTGTCATGTCAACAGTAAAGCAACAGCAAACCATTTGTGTGTGTGGTCGCTCGCTTCTCAGTCGAGGGAGTGGACTCGCTCACAATTTTGAGTAAGAACTCAGCCATTGAATAAAGAATGGTACAAAAACATCTTCAGAGAGCAACTTTCCCAACCATCCAAGAACAGTTTGGTGATGAACAATGCCTTTTCCAGCATGATGGAGCTTCTCACCATAAGGCGAAAGTGATAACTGAGCGGCTTGAGGAACAAAACATGAAACTGTTGGTTCTATGGTCAGGAATCTCACCAGACCTTAATCCTAATGCGAACTTCTTGTTGTCAATCCTCAAGAGGCGAACTCCGAGCACTGATTATGTTAGCACGGGCCGCCATCAGTTAGGATGTGGCCCAGACGTTGATTGACAGCATGCCAGGGTGAATTGAAGAGATCTTGAAAAGAAGGGTTCAACACTGCAAATATTGACTCTTTCCATAAACCTAATGTAATTATCAATAAAAGCCTTTGACACTCATGAAATCCTTGTAATTATACTTTAGTATACCAGAGTAACAACTGACAAAAAGATCTAAAAACACTGAAGCAGCAGACTTTGTGAAAATTAATATTTGTGTTATTTTCCAAACTTTTGGCCCCGACTGTAGTAAAACACATAGTCAAAGGAATGTAATTGCTCTAGTGCTGTAAAAAAATACTACATGATCACTAAGGCACTGTTAAAGGTAAAGTATGAATATGCTTTTGTGATTTCTCCTCCAGGTCTAAACGAGGAACTCGTCCAGCTGCTGCTCCTGAGAGACGAGCTACAAGTGGAGCAGGACGCCATGCTGGTAGACGTGGAAGACCTGACCAGGTCAGTAAGCCTCTAAAAGATGAAGATCAACCAAATCAAATCTTTACTTAAAATATTCAACCTGAATAAAATTTAATCCTAATGACCACAAAGAAAATCCATTTATTTGTTGCTTCATGTCCCCTTAGGCATGCGCACAGTCAGCAGAGACACATGTCTAAAAGGAAAGGTGCCTGCTCCCTGTGACCGCCCTCCAAGCGTTTAAAACTCATCTTAACTAGACACGTGTGTCTCTTTTCATGTGTTCCAAGTTTTGTGTAGATGTGTTCGGTATCAGTCAGTCACGCTGTAAGCTTTCATGCATGCCCACGCTAAAGCTGAAAGATCCTTGGCCGTATGAACCCAAAAAACCTTATTCTGAACATGACATCTATAGGACACGCAACATACTGCAGGAAGTTATGAAAATCCCTGACGGAATTCTACTTATAGTTATGATTCTATAACGCTAGTTATTATATCATTATAGTTCTATTTTTGTAATTGTAAAGCTATAATGCTATCGTTCTGGTTATTCTATAACTGTAGCTAAATTCTATAACTCCATGATCATACAAGTATTTCTATAATTATAATTCTTAATTTTATAAACATTGAGGTCTAGTTGTAGTTGTATTTGTACCACTATTGTCTAATTATAGTCATGATTCTATAGTTAGATAGTTATAATAACTGTTAATAATTCTATAACTTTGGCATTAAAGTTATACCTTTATAATTCTGTAATTCCACAACAGTTACAATTCTATAATTTAGGCTTTACATAATAAAGTACAGTTCTATAACTATTAAATTATAATTCTAGTGATTACAGAACCGAATCCCACACAAAAAGGACAGAATTAAAATGATATCAAAACTTCTTGTGCTATAATTCTTAGTATATTTGTTATACGTCTGTAGTATATTTTTACAACTTTAGACTTTATCCTTGGTTTAGTGGCAAAATTTATAGTATCCTTTGTCTTTAAATTTGTGAAGGTTACTTTTCACACATTATTGGCAATTAAATAATAATTTAATATTTAAGGGTGATGTTTGCTTTTAGTCTGTAAAAGACTCTAAATGAGACTAGATGTCATTGGACACTAATGTATGAGACAGCATTAACAAAAATTCAAATAAAGTAAACTAATCCAGATCAAGTAATCCACATTTCTAAGTTTAATTCTACCTTTTTCTTACTAAGATTTTCTCAAGGTTAAAACAAACTTTTGTCTGATAGTGTATTGCTTCAAATGCTCATTTATCTAATAATTCTAGCTTATAGTATTGTGTGTTTGCTAATTATAATAATCATTTATTTGCAAAATTAGGTCACACAAGATACCATTCCAATACTGAAGCAGGGTTAAGAGCGTACAGGCTAAATTTTAATTATTATTAATAAGTTATGCAGCAAGCTTTTGATCTCATCCGCAATCATACACAAGACAGAATCGTTTAACAACTAATAACCAAACTACAGATGCTTATATTTCCATGGAAAATGTTGTATTACTTATTTAACTACAAACTAGCGTTGACCTTCACACTAACTCACACTAGTTTACACATGAGCTAGCAACTGTATTAAAGTTTAACTGCCATCAGGTGTAAATATAACCGAATGAAGTTTCTGATTCTCTTGATATTAACATTCCTATTAAAAATTAAAGTTCGCAGCATTTTGATTACTGGTAAACAGCGTGCATTTGCTAAGGTGTGCTAACATGGCTAGAGACTACAATTCAATGTTAAAGCAGGGTAGAAAGATTTTAGCTGAGGTGACAGGTGTTAAAATAAATGAATAGATAGATAGATAGATAGATAGATAGATAGATAGATAGATAGATAGATAGATAGATAGAGAAAGAAAGAAAGAAAGAAAGAAAGAAATACTTAAGGTATGACTGCTAACAACCCAGGAACAAAATATGAATAATTACAATATCTCTGGATCGTATATGAGTAGCACAAGAAAAGTTTATAGTATCCCTTACCACAAACATATAATAAACAACCTTTAAACTTTCCTGAATTTATGACATTTTTATGACTCTACAGAGCCAAACCTTTAACTGCCATCAGGTGCAACTATAACCATAGGACTTTGTTAAACTACCATGTTTAATTTATTAAAGTAGCTAAAGCTAGCTTGCATTCCAATAATAAAAAAGAATAGGAGATTAGCAAAGTAAATAAACAAGAAACATAATGACAAAATGATTATTATTTTTATTTTAGAATATAAAAATATTATTTTAGAATTATTTTGTTGGAAGTTATAAAAAATTATTCACCACCACAGAATTGATGTTTTTGTAAAATGCTTACATGCTTTAGTACAAGCATGATTTCCTTTAGTACAAGCATGAGGCTCATTTCCCCTTGATGAACATTTTTGTTTTGTTGTTTCTTGTTTAAGGTCATGTTGTAATGTTGGGAATACTAGTTAAAGTGATGTGTGCCTATCGCTCCTACTGGTTCAAAATTGTCAAATCAAGATATTCAGTTGCGATTTAAAACATAGTAGCCATTGAAGTGGTATTAAAGACTTCCATTAATGTTATAGGTAATTATGCCTTTCTAAATGGTTATGGTTCAAAAACTGTTTTAATGCAACTTTTTAAATTCAGCTTACACAAACTGTTCCCAAAATTTTATCCTATGGAGATGGAGCTATGGAGAACATTCCATTTCTAGCAGTGTGGCAAATCTACAGTATTTATGAAATGAACTTAAGAAAAATTAACACATTCGACCAGATTTGACAATGCGCCTTTTAATTAGCTTTCCTATTCCTCATGGACTACGATATGCCCAAGTATGTGGAAATGTCTGGAGCGAGGTCAGGACTGTACTGCGGACGTGGTGATAACTGCCAGCCAAGTTCCTGTAATGTGCAAGTGGTGCAGGTGGCAGTATGAGTTCGTGCTCAAAAAAGAACACCTTTGGTGGTCAAACCAGGTCATTTTTCCATTTAAGGTAAGAGCCATAAAGGAGTTCCTGGGAGGCCAGCGTTTCAGACATGAAACAGGCAGTCCAATCATGGCTTTCTACCTTGATGGTATCCAAGCACTAGTGACATGCTGGGATAACTGTGGAGCAGGAGATTATATAGAGAAATAAAGGAAGTTTTTACTCTCATGAATGTGTTCTGTTATTCTATGTGACAGGTTAACGTACTGGAAGATCTCAAAGTTTGGAATCATATGTGCTAAATAAAATCAATAAACATCTAACTTACAGAATTTCTCATCACTGAAGTTTTTTTTTGACAAATATTAAAATATTATACCACAGCTTTGTTGAAATCTTTATTCTGCTTGTTCAGAAATGTTGATTAATTTGCATTTTAAACTCATAAACGAATAAAAATATTTCCTTTTTGTTATTAACTATCATTGTTTATTTATTGAAAAAAGGGGCAGCATACGTTGAGTCAAAAATTAAAGAAAAGAAAACTGCTTGTCATGTTACTAGGAAATCAGAAACTGTAAACTCCTCTCTCCTAAAGACTTTCCCATGGTGGAAAACCTACTAATTCAATGGTAGTGATACTGATAGTGATACTGATACAAAGCACTGACGCCAGAGACTCCTTCCATAGATGCACTTCCATAAACCTCTCCTTATAAATATTATATTATAACCATATCATAAAGCTAATATATATCTAATTATTTGTTCTTCATTTAGTTGTATACTTTTCTTTGTACAGGAAAAACGCATTCATTCTGTTTGTTATTAATGTTAGATGACATGGAGAGTGCTGCGTTGTAAATTACTACTGAGCCTGTCTGCTTCCCTTTTGCTTTTTTTTTGTGTAAATGCCTGCCATACAAATAAAAACACTTAGTGTAACATACTTTTTTTTTCACATCCTGTGGTTTCAAGCTTTACATCATTTACAGTTTTTTTTTTCCCTTTTTTTCGGGTATTTCTGCAACTTGTTTGTATTATGAAGGGAAACACACATAGCTTTTCATAAAACGTCAGTAATGTGCCTAGTGAAGCACATGACTATAGACGCAGCAAAAATCAAAGTGTTGAAGGTTTGTCACATGATTACTCACAAATCCTCATGTGTGTAATGACTGTATACGAGGATAAACAAATCTAAGAGGGGACGTCCCTGTATTCCTTCAGCTTCTTGCACCTTGAGGATCATCCACCAAGACTTAAGGGGTCAGACCACAAAGCGTTCTTATGTAACATGACAACTAACTTTTAAATACATTTTATTAAACACAGTTTCAGCTATTATTTATTCACCACACCAGGAATATATATAATATATAATATATATAATATAATATTTTACCTCTTATGAATTTAATGTATAATGCACAAATCTAGCTAATTAACTCACTCATCGTCAATATCGCTTTATCCTGCGTAAAGGGTTGTAGTGGACTCAGAGCCTATCCCAGGAGACTTAGGGCACAACGTGGAGTCCACCCTAGACAGGTGCCAATCCATCGCAGGGCACGCATACAAACTCATTTACATATGATGGGCAACTTGGAAATGTGCGGGTCTTTAGACTGTGGGAGGAAACCCACTAAGCACAGGGAGAAGATGCAAACTCTATGTGCACTAAGGTGGGATTCGAACCTGGCCGGGAATCGAACCTGGGCCCTGGAGGTGTAAGGCGACAACGCTAACCACTTTATGCCACCGTGCCGGCTACTTGTATAAATGTTGTGTTGAATAGCTTTGTGACAATTAATAAATAATTAATAGGTAATACTCGTCATATTTGTGACAATGTTAATGTTGATGATGAAAATGTTTTTTGAACATGTTTTGCTCATTTTTTTGGTTTTCCATGTTGAACAAATCTCTGATAATTGCCTTCTTTATTTATTTATTTATTTATTTTTAAATAAAATTATAGGAATTCATATTGCAACACTATTTCTGTATTCTGAAGGTGCTGAATTTTTCTACACCAGATATGATTGAAAATGCAGATAGCCAGACTTATTTAATCTGAGAGCAAGACTACGGTAACTTGAAAAGCCATTCTTTACAAAAGTGGTCAGCAGAAATGCATTACAGCATGCGCAACACATCGAACCACATCAAAGGGAACTTTTCAATCCCATCTGCTCCTGTCTGTATCTGTCAAGAACAGGGACACAAGGCTAGTTAGCCAGTTGCAGAAGGGAAAAAAATCTGGCTGATGCATATACAACATGAATTCAAAGCTACTTTGAGAGAACAGGTCAGCCTGGTGGTGGAGGTGTAAATGGTGCACGGAAAATTCTCAGCAATGCAGGGACCCTGAATACCAGTCGAGTAATGTTTTGAAGGCCACTATATAGTTGCATATGATTCCTTACCATCTTTCTAACACACCATACCATGAAGAATAAAGACTATTTTGATTGAACAATTGAGTGTTTTATATTTTTGATATGGCGTTTTATTTCTATTTCAAATCACACACAACCAGTGTTGGGAGATGTTACTTTTTAAAGTAACTAATTATATTACTAATTAATTATATTACAAAATTACTGTCCTTAAAAAGTAATTAGTTACATTACAGCAGTAAAAGAAACTACTTAGAGTACTTTTCCATTGCAGACACTGAAAACTCCTTTGTGATTCCTCACGCATGTTGTTTTAGTCAAGACCTTTATAATTATTCTACCCTCATCACTCAGCAAAATTTGGCCCATTATCTGTTAGCTGGGAATAACTGCTGTCTGGCTCGCGGATTGCATAAATTGTTGGAATAACGGATTAAATTTTTGAAAAAGTAACTAAATAACTGAGTACTTAAATGGCGGACCTAACGCGTTAGATTACTCGTTACATCAAAAAAGTAATCCAAGTAATCCAGCGTTACACCCAACACTGCACACAACCTTAACTGAATTAAGCTTATCTAAAATCCATCCATAATTTCTAGTGAGGAAGTAAAAATACAGTATTGAAAGAGCTTTTGAGGAACGCATAGGCCTTCTACACATTTCAGCTTAGAAACAGGAAGTGGTGATTCTGGCATACCTGCACGTGCGAATTCGATCCTAAAGCACGTAAGAATGTTAATTCCATCATCCCACACCATCACAACCCTTTTTAATGGAAATTACAAGAATAAACCCTTTTATGTGTGTGAATGTGTGTGGAAAAAAAGAGAGTTTCATTTGTAATAATGATAATATTAACACAGTGTAAGAGGAAAGCCCCTGTGAAATAGACACATACATACATATAAATACAGGGTGGGATGGAATATGGCATCAGAGTCAAGAAATACCTGCAGCCATGTTAAAGACCATATTTCAGTGTAAGTAGCACAGACTGCAATAGGTTTGTGAGTTTATTCATTTATTTTTGTTTATTTGTTAACAATAGGTTTTATATCACCACTACCACTACTACTACTATTACTATGTATATATGGTTATTTAATTGTATTAACATTTTCTGTTCTAAAACATTTAATGTAGTGAATAGTATCTATTCATTAAAATTTTAATTACTAATTTTCCTAATATTAAATATATTTAATATATAGCATAATCTTAACTGATTTTTAGCTATAAGTTATAACTTTTGTTTCAAATTTTGGTTGTAATTTTATTGTTTAAAGGTTATTCAGTTATTATGTAATATTAAGTACTAGATTACTTCTTTCTATTTTATGTACTAATATTACATAACAGTGTGTAGTTCTGTATATTTAATTTAGTTTGCTTATAAAATTTCATATTTTAAGCATTAAGTTTTTATATGCTATTTGTTTGTTTTTATTAATTTCTTAACTTTATTTATTGCATTGCTGCTTGCTTAATTATGTTCTTATTTTTCTACTGTCATAGTTACTTATTTACTTACTTACTGGGCCTGCTGATTTACTTATTTATGTTAATATTCTCTGATTTTCTTAGTTACTTGTTTACCTTCTTTTTTACTTACTTGCTTTCTTATTGACTTAAATTCTAGTTTACTTTATGTTCTTACTTCCATTATTATTTACTGAACTTACAGAATTCTTATTACAATTTTACTTATTTACTTACTTTCTTGCTTACTTAGTTACATACTAAAACAGCTACTTGAGTATTTACATGGTTATTTACTTATTCACCTAAACTATTTTTACTTTCTTACTTATTTAATTACGTTTATATTTGCCTATTGTCATATTTATTTATTTTCTAACTTGACTACATTCTGATTTATGTACTCGGGCCTACTGTTTTAATGAATGGTTTACATTCTAATTTACTTATGATATTATTTGCTTATTTACTTTCTTACCTACTTTTTCTTAACTTACTTATTTACTTATCTTCTTATTAATGTACTTATTTACTTACTTTCTTATTTTCATGTTTACACATCCTATTCTTTTTTCTTTTGCAATTTTTGTAGGTTTGCTGCTGTCGCTCCTGTGTGTGCTGTGCTCAGCCGGGCCCGCGGGAGTGCGCGGTGTGCCCATTCATCTCTGCACTGACGTGTGCCAGGGTTTGGGTCGTGCACTTCTGCAGGAAGCGACAGATGTGCTTGAGATGGTATGTAGCTAAAGCTTGTGTTGGGAAGAGGGAACTAAATAAATGAGCATTGTATTAAGTGTTGGCATATTTGTGGTTTGTGGTACAGGATCAGCTGTTCAGAGGATTAAACTGCTCAGAGCAAAGCGCTGAATTGAGAGCTAGCACGAAGACGCTGTCTGTGTGCACACCGCAAGTGAGCCAACCCCAGAGGGGACTTCAGTCCATTATACTGCACCAACAGCACATTTGAACACCTAGGGGCATGTGGTTTAAGAAAATATTGCTCAACACAATAGCTAGGTAGATACTATTAACTGAAGAGACCAAGATTAATGAAACTGAAGATGCTCTGCTATTAAAAGAGGCTGAATAGTTTAAGTGCAAAAATGTTAATTTATCACTTAAATAGAAATATAATAATAAAAAATAAAAAATATAATTTTTGTGGTTATCATCCCTGTCTGGACTTATGGAAATGTTGGAATTACAGTTATTGCAACACATTCACTAAGAACAAAATATGTTCTCTCTACTCTTTATCGAACAGAGCTTGATGTGCTCGGAAGGCACGCTTAACTTCACTTTTGATCGGGTATGTGCTTTACATTCATTCTGACTCAAATCCATGGCTGTGGAAATTAATTATTTAATTAATACTCGCTAATATCAGGTTTAGTTTGAAGTATAACCAGATGTTACCCTAGACTTACTTCATCCAACATGGATGGTACCAGAATGGAATAATGATCCAGAATTGAACAGTTTCTGATTTAACTACTTTATCGACAGTTAAAGCTGATCAAAGTCAGCTTGTTAGCATGACAGATTGGGCACCTGGACTAGCTAGCTAGCTAGTTTGCAAGCAAGAACTTAGCATTAAGAAAAGGCACCAGACCTGTTGAGAACCATTTTTACTAACTCACGTCTTGTCTCAAGTTACTGTTCATTCTGATATTTACTGCATATTTGTTTAAAATGAGCTACATTTATGGTAGTCTAAGTTGTTACTGTTAGCTATTCTAAGCAATTTATCTCTAATAAAGTTCTTTGAATCTTGAATCTTGAATCTATTTCAAATAACTTATAACTAGCTACTAGCTATGTAGTTGATTATTAGCTAAACATAACATACTTTGGATCTTCCAGAATGGATCTTCCTCAATGTAAAATTTAGGGAAAAAGTCATTTTTGCCACAGAAGTGAGTACAGTACTATCAAAAGGAAAATCAACATGGCCATGCTAAAAGTAGTACTCTAATGCACCTTTCTCTATTATAATAATCACATTTTGCCCTCAGGATGAATGTCTACAGAGTGTTCTGGAAGATCTTCAATATTACCGGGCAACATTTAAATCTTACAGTGATCCAGACAGAATCCTAGAACAGTCAGTGCTCAAAAGCACCGAAAACCTCATGCAGGTAATAATTAAAGCGCTTTTTATAAGATTTAGAAATGACAATACTTCCCTATAAAATGTTATCTGATGTTGTTTAGATAGCAAATAAAAATAACGAATTCATTAGTAAGCTAGCTAACCAGAGGACTATTATGTTGCTTATACTAACAACGGCATTGTTGTGGTGTTTTTTTTGTTTAGTTTTTTTTTTTTTTAAATTCTGGATAAAGACACTGATTGTCTTGGAAATATAATGTATGAACCAATTTGTGTAGAAAACAAAAAGAAAAATGTTGAAAAATGCTAACCCAAACCTGTGATGCTAGCTAGCTAGCTAAATATGGTACTTTTACCACAGAATTGTTGTTGCAAGCTAGCTAACTTAGCTAACGTGTCTTCTGATGAAATTGAGAGCAAACTAGTAACTAATGAGCAAATATTACATAAATGGCATACTGTTTGTATCTTGTTTGTTTAAGAAGCAGAGTCTTTTTGCTGAGAATTTGCTGAGTCACCTATCACTAGGTTATATTTGCGAAGTTACGAATATTTAGTAATTTTGTAGTACTTTACCTTTTATGCAACAGAAAGTAGTCACTTGTAGTTTATTTTATGTTGCTATTAAGTATTTAACTACAAATCAGAACTATAAGTCAGATGCATAATATGTACAGTATATGATATGTAAATTTTGTTTCAGAGCTGCTTTTCTACCACATTCCTTGATGGTGATCTGGTAAAGGTAGGATTATTTAATTTTACATATAATTTTATTATATTTAATACATAAAGTATGATTAATATAATAACGTAAATCAGTGCCTTTTTGTAGTTTAAAATATTTTAAAATCATTATTCCCTATTCCTAATAGGGATGTAAGACTTTTGTTCTCCTGGTACATCATCAGAACGATACATTTGCTATATGTGTTGATTTGCTTTGCAGATCTCTGTGGACCCAAAGAGCTCCTTCGAGAGACGCCTGAAGCTCTGTAAAGTCCTTAAAGGCTTTCAGATCCGCACCATTACCATCAACCGCGTGCTGAACCACGTCATCAGCACTTCGCAGTCATCACAACTAAGCTAATTTTAGAATTTTGTAGAATTATTTATTTATTTAACACCAACACTGAATATTGTTTTGTCTCAATGACAAATCCAAGTAAACCTATCATTTAAGGGTTTTATTTAAGTTTGTAATGTTATTTAAGCCTATTTATTTAGCCTATTTATTTAGCCTATTTATTACTAAAGTCTATGTTGTGGTGTTTTGAATGACTCGTTGACTCAATTAAACATATTGCATTTAAAAATTATGTGTTTAGTGTGTTTTTATAAAGACAATACAAGGGTCAGTTATTTCTGTTGTTGTAAATACAAAAGAAAATATAGCCCAAGCACCTGTGCCATCGCCACCCGGCTGCACCTCACAACCTGTGTGCCTTTTGAGCATGCTAACACCTCTAAAAAGCCCCAGACACTGATGACACTGAATATAGCATACGTTTAAGGCTTCGTCACGACTGTGTAGGATGTGTTGAGTGTGTGTGTGTTTAGGATATGTGTGTGTGTTTAATAGCGCTGATGTCATAAATGTGTGTTGATGTCATAAATGTGTGTTTTGCAAATTACCCAAAATATCTGACATCCTGTTGAGTTGAGCACATGACATGCATGGTGAAACTTGTTCAGCTCAATGAGATCTAGACGTGTACTGAGGTTGACATGTATACGTGCAAGTGTGTATGAGCTATGCAGTGAAATCTCCTGTGAATAATTCTTAGAAGAACAAGAGGGCCTTCGCACATGTATGACATTTTCATGTCGTCATGATGTCATAGTGCTTGGGCTCTAATAAAATCTAATTTTGAAATGCAAATTATATTCAAAGCATTCCTAGCGCTGGAATTTGCAAACGCTGGTCTCATCCGAAACGAGCCCTCCCCACCTAAATAAGTGCACTACACGTAACGCAGTTTGCACCCTACCTTGTGTACTAGGTACTGTATCTAATAGTGAGTCGTTTGGTACGCGGGAAACAAATAGGATGTCCGGTTAGAACCTCAGCTGCAAATATCACGGCTGAAGCCAAGGCTTGCTAGTCAGGGCATTACATGCTAAATTGTGAATAAAAATAAAACAAAAGCATGCAGGTTTTAATTAATTTCACGTTGGTTTTATTTGTGTTCGTTTCGCTTTCCGGAGGGGCTTCCGCCGAGGGAAACGGAAGAGGTACAGTTTAGCGATAGAAATGTAAAAAGTTAAAGAACGCTACTAGCTGTTAGCGTCTCCACTTAGCATTGCCCGTATAAAATACATAGACTGAAAAAAAACCGTAAATGTTTATTCAGGAAAATTATTATAATTATTTTTCGGTGTTTTTGGGTAACCTTTTTTTATTTTAAGGTAAAATTATTTTATTTAACCACTTAAAAACCTTAAAAAGCTATTACGGCTAATTCAATTTACCGGCGTGTAGCAAACAAGTTAGTGAGATCTGTATGTTTAAAATAAGAATATTATAATTAATGTGATGCACAGCAATTATCATTATTAACATAGCACTGGTTTACTAATTTATTTCTTTAAGTAATGTAATATTAATTTGCACTTTTTTTGGAAAAAGCTAGCAAGGTTAGCTGTAGCTTGCTAGCTTGGTTATAAAGGTATATTCCAAATTAATGATGAATTACATAAATTATACATTTCTGTGAGCTCAATTACAAATGAAGAAGGTAAATCCCAAATCGCTTCCAGGTTATTCAAAAGGGCACTAGATGGCGCTTTTTAAAATCAGCACCATGTAGTGTCCCTAGATAGGGAACAAAGCACTGTTGGGTATTCAGGTTTTCTTCTTCACTCCTGGATGGACAGGAACAGGTTGACTAATTTTAACACTGTGTGCAGGATTTGGGGACCACATCCACTGGAGAAACCTGGAAGATGGAAAGAAAGAGGCAGAAGCGAGGTGTGTGTGAAGTGGTTTTTGTGTCACAAGAGTGCGCACCCTTTACATAGTTTTATTCCATACTTTTCCTTTGGACCCCTAGTGCCCTTTTAAATTCCATGGGAAAAAAATCCTACAGATGTAAAAAATACAAGAACTTATTTTTATTTGGGTTAAGTCTGATCTTGACCACTTGTTTCTTTTCTAATCCCTCGTTCCATACAGCGGACTGCCGTTAATGGTCATCATTCATAAGACCTGGTGTGGAGCCTGCAAAGGTATGTTTCCCCCAACCCCCATACTAAATAATAAACAGTACCGCTGTTAGCCAACTACAGGGGACATGAGGATCAACTCTGGAATCACTTTTTAATTCTTGTGTCTGACAGCTTTGGAGGTTACACAAC
>JAQQZS010000001.1:32064505-32074722 GCA_030068045.1 Platyallabes tihoni
GCTCTACGAGATGAACATGTAAAAAATACAATTGACACCCATAGGACATGGACACCATGGTTCTTCTCAGCCGACTGGAAGGCATACTTAACCAACATAGGTACCATGATAGGAGCAGTCCTGTTAGCCACTTTACTAATAATCTGTTGTGTGATACCCCTAATAAAAGGAATAATCAGTAAATTTACTAGGGCAAATTGTAATGTTAATACATGAAACCGAAACACATGAACCACCTGTTGAACACGACTATGAAACAATACCTAATGTGAGAGCTAGTTTAGTTATGGAAATTGAAGAAGAGAATACTTTGTAAACGATAAAACAAATAAAATACAGCCATGCATATATGTAAATGCAAACCAGATATATGCAAAGTATATAACAAATGTAACATTATGAATATTGTAAATTAACTTAAAATCAGGATTAACAAAATATAGACTGACTGCATATAATAATGATAATTTATATAATTGATGTAAAACTTTAATTGACTGCATCATTATGTACCAGTATGTATATAGTTTAGTGTGTGCAGGATCCAGACGTTGCCATGGCGACAGGAGGCAGAGACTACCATCTCACTGTCGACATGTTCATACACGAACTGATCCATAAAGAATGCCAAAAAGAGGGAGGTGGCACAATATGCTACGTCTGTCAGCAAGCAAGTCTACACCGCTCTGACACAAGCCTTGCACCTTGGATAGGACTGTACATTCCGAATCTTAGCCTTACAGATCTGAAACAGTGGACTACTGTACATGAACATCTTCGTCCTACTGAACTCCTACTTAGCTTTTCAAATCTAATATTGAATCGAGACACGTGGGTACAAGACAAAACTGTAACAAAATACTTCGCAGACACCACTCCTGAACTGTGTATTACTACAACTCAGTGGTACTGCATGCGAACATTATCTGTCTCTGAGTGCTATGAGACAGAAAATTATCAAGGATACTTAATCTCGGTGGACATTCTTCAATACCGAACTTTTAATGCTGTCTCTTTCTCAATCAATGATTTTGAGCTATGGAACTCAAATCCAAAGCAACAAGCATGGTTTGCAAGTCTGCCAACAACCTCAGTTTGCAAAATTTGTAACTTTAAATGTAATTTTAAAACTTGTTAAACTTTATACTGTACACTCTCACACAATTTTTATACGAAATTCTAGTATGAAATCTTTAATGTTATATTTAATGTTATGGAACGTCTATGAAAAATGTATCGGCTTTCGCTAACATTATAGCAGCAGTAAACACTCGTTCCTTCCCCAGGATGTCTCTTTTTTTTTTTTACTATTCCAAAATGATACTGAAAAATGACAAGCTGAAGTTTTATCTCGCTGAAAACTAGAGTCTCCTTCGACAAACGCCTCGGTGAGAAAACGTCCACACATCAGACATTTGGTAACAAGGATATTTTTTGTCTTGGATGATAAACAAATTAAAAGGGGCAAAAAAAACAATATCTGGCAACATGAAAGGTTTAAAGGACCGTCCGGACGTTTGCATTTCATTCGTCTCTCTATAAATACGTGGCGACCAAAGCGGGCTGCGTTTTCAACACTTTGTTTGGCTCATGTCCTGCGAACAATCTTTAAGATTCTATTTAACCTTTGGACGAACAAGACATGGAATGTGTGTGTGTGGGGGGTGGGGGGTGTTCATAAAGAGGAAAATAAAAGGAATGTAGGAATTAATCAGGGCACCATTTTCAAAGAGATGCTTTTAAAAAAAAAAACAAACAACTCTGGCCTGTTTAATGGCCTTTGTGTACTGCAAGCTCTGTGGACACACATCAGCTGACACACACACACACAATAACTCAAGCACGTTGCCCCTGGTTACCAGAAAGAGAATAAAGAGCCCTGGATTAAATGAAAGCAAGGGTTGGGGGGATTTTAGAATGGAAGGACTCAGTAAACACACACCTTTTATACACACACACACAGTTATGTGTGGCAAATTCACAGACGTCCACAGAGCCGTTGCCAGGGCTGCCACTGACATCACGCTGCCTCTCACGGACACGTCTTGAGAGCACAGTGTGTTCCTCCTCCGTCCTGACGCACCAGCCATAGTCGGAAATGCTCCAGTTCTCTCTCTCTCTCTCTCTCTCTCACACACACACACTCACACACTCACCTATCTATAACTATCTAAATCACACAGACACACACTCATGGCTCATGAAGGCCAAGGCTTCCCCCCCCCCCCCACACTTCCTTTCAAAATCATGTACAAGTGGATGAATATATTTTTTCTTTCATAATTCGTTACAACGCAGATTTCAGTGACTCATGGTAGTTAATATTAATTCCACATCCGTACAGTGTCTGAACTACCGACAAGGACGACTGCTTGGACGTTGCACTCCGAGTTGCTCCAGCTTTTTAAACAGTTACAAGCTATCCTTCCTTTGAGAAATCTGTAACTTATTATCTAACAATCCAAGCGAGGAAAAGCTCCAGTTTGCTCCCAGTTAAAGCTGAGAATCAAAGTTAGACTCTTGATCTGATTTAAAAACATTGAAATTGAATTTGTACGATTTCTCTTAAGCAGCTTTATTATGGAAAAAAAAAAGTACCTAATAACCATGAGACAATGTGTTTATTTGTTTAAATTTCATGTCTTGTACATCGCGATAATGTTTTTTGGGGGTTTCTTTTCCCCTTTCAGTTTTCCGCTCCAACACTCCAGTCCAGTAGGTGGCGATATTGCACCAAGTGCACACTAGCTCAAAAGAAGAAGTAGTAGTAGTAACATTCTGCAAGTACTTCATGTATGACAAACATGTTTTTTTATTTTCTGTATACAAAACTGTCATATATATATTTTAAAATTCTGAACTGAAAACTGACAAGACATTGAAGAACAAAAAAATCATACGCATTTAATCGCACAGCTCTCCAGCCATGTTTTGATTCGGCATGAAATAGAAGTGGTAGCTAAAGTCAGGTTAACGTTAATTAGCTAGTTAACAGTGTGGTGTGCTGTAAACTATTCACACACTGCCATGCAGCACCTGTGTGGTGAGAGCAAATTTTTAAAGCAGCTTTACACAATCAAAATAATTATTTAAGTTTGTATGAAATTTGAATGTGTATGAATCAAAATGATAAGATTGTCCGTAATGAGCAAGCCGAGGACGATGGCGACAGTGGAAAGGAAAATCTCCCTGAGATGTTAATAGGAAGAAATCTTGAAAGGAACCAGACTCAACAGGGAACTCATCCTCATTTATTTGCTAATTTTGTTTAGAATTGTAACAAAAATCTAAAATAAATAAATAAAAAATGTAATATTGGATCGGGACATTTATCACGGAATTGCAATACAGATTGAATCGGCACCTGGATATCGTGATAACCAGGTGATCCCTGGTTTGTCCGATTCCTATTTAACAGCATAAATCAAGGATCGGTCCATGAGCTCGAGTGTTCTTTCCTTGTATCATACTGTTTGTTAAACGTTCTCTCTCCAGGATAGAATTGAATACGACTGTGCTGGATTTTACTTTTAAAGCGATCTGTACTCTTTTGATGCTAATAAACCCTGCTAGGGAACATCCAACCAAGCTCGACAGTTTAACATCGGAGTACACTAGTGCGAGGTATCGCTTAAGAATATCCCAAACTTTTTCCTACTTACAGTAACTACCGCAGCTCAACTACAAATTCACCTCTAGATGGGGATTTGCACTCGGCACTTCCGACTTGTTAAACCTCAAACGGTGGAAATGAACATTCTCTTGCGTCGTTAATGCTGTTGGTTCCGGGTGATTCAATGTTTCATTGTAACTCACATATAAATATGGCACAAGCCTAAACCTTGCCTTTCGAAACCCTCCAGACAACCTCTTTACCTTGGTCACAAAAATCAGCCGAAACTCGTTAAGCCAGCAGCCAGGTTGGGCTTTTTAAACATTAACTGGGTTAAAATGCTGATTCTGACACGAGGCTTCGCATAGGAAAGACTGCTGATTAAATGAGACTGTTTATAACGTGACCGCGGGTGTGGAGTTCGAGCAGGCAGGAACGCACATCAGCAGTAAATCACAGACAATCATTAGCCTGAGGACTTGTTAATTATAAACAAGGTTCACCGTTAATTCCATTTGGTATTTTAGCCTAAGTTTAAAATTAGTCCAAGAACAAACAATATAAAGTCATAATGTCATTTTTAGCAGTTTGATTAATTGATGGAAAAGCTTAAATTAAAAAAGTCATTCATCTGTTTCTCTGTAAAATTACAAACTGCGTTTCCGCATTGCATTCGTATAACTCTTGTATCCTGATAAAAGGTTTAAACCACACACACACACACACACACACACACAGAAACCCAATATCTGTATTACATCATTTTAATATGCAAATTAGCTCACATTTGAACACCAATTTCAAGTGATGTTCCGCGCTCAAGGCAGTTTTACAAATCTGATCAATTTGAAAGCTTTTAATGTGTTAAATGTGTTTTCTCGCTAAAAGCATTCGAGGCCACATGTCAGCTCTGGGGAGGGGTTTCGTTCATCATAACTATTCATTCATTTTCTATACCGCTTAATCCTGTGTTTAGGGTCGCGGGGACCTGGAGCCTATCCCAGGAGACTTCGGGCACTAGGCGGGGTACACCCTGGACAGGGTGCCAATCCACTATGTTGTTTAAAATAGTTGCGTCAGCAGATTTTGTAGGGCAGGTCTAAAGGTCGGATTTCTTTTGTTTTGACGTGGATTATCTTCAAACTGAAATATGAAACGACCAAATGGTGGTGGTGTTTTCCGTATGCATTTTAAACATTGCACAACTAGCATTATTTTGGTTATTTTTAAACAAACTCCTTTGACTGGCCCCAAAAACCCCCAATTAAAAATTTTTTATCAGGTTTTAATTAGGGCCCAAGATCTATGACATCATCACAATGATGGTACACATTTAGAGCTCATTGAGCTGAACAACTTCCGCACTGCATGTCATAGGCTCAACTCAACAGGTAGTCGGTTATTTTGGGTCGTTTGTAAAACGCACCAAAAGGTTTTTGATACACTTTTCCTAGGTAATTTACACAATCGCCACCGAACCGGGCCTATGTGATCTCAAGACATTGAGGATGCAAAATTGCAAAGGGATTTTTGATATCTCAAACAGGTCTGCTGTGACGATGCCTTAAACCTATGCTGAAAAGTGGTTAATAATTTTCTGTGCAAAATCATATTGAGTGACATCCCATTGTTGGCCCAGCATTCGCGGCATTTTGGAGGTCTTAATATAAAATTCCCCCACAGTATAGCAATATCATCAAGACATAATTGTAGATGTTCCCTTTAGTTGCATGATAGCATGCTCAAAAATCATACCGTTTGTGTGGTGCACCCAGGAGACGATGGCGCAGGGTGCTTGGGCCCCCTCATCATTGCTTGCAACTATATATATATTTTTTTTATTATTATATTTTATTATTTTGCCAGTGTTCAACCTGGTGGGGGTTCTTTAGGCACAACTCATGGCATTCCTGCTTCATTTGGAAAGCAGCATATAGTCCGTAAATTTAGCTAACTCAAACGGTAGCGTGACTTCTAGTATTTTTTTAATTCCCTCAATCAAAATTATGTTACTGATCTTACCAGAGAATTAAAATGATTTAAAGAGCTCATAAAAGCATGTACACATAAAAGGAAATCTGTCCTAATCCCACACCACATGAGAACATGAACCACCACACAGGAAGGCGTTAAGTCTTTAACATCAATACAATAAGCGAGAGCTACACGAGACACTCTTTTAACCGAGAGTTCGAATACATTCCACTCAGCTGAGGAACAAAAGAGCCAAAGGTAAGATATGTGCGCGGGCAGGGGGAGCTGGAGATTTTGTTTCGGTCCGGGTAAGAGCTGAGGCCTGAGGAGGAAACTCAAACCACTGCATTAACCACCGGCCTCAGAGAAAGTGTTCCTGCGACTAAGTACATGATTTGTATTACTTTGGAATCAACAACGAAGTCAAAACTCGGCTATTGCCGCGTGTTTTCCCTCACAATATGACCTCAGTTTAAGCCCAAGCCCAACTCCCATCAGCATGATAAATAAGGGTTCGGGTTTGTCACCTCATAACATTGTCAGTTGCCAAACTTGAACAGGTTTCCTCACGTCCTGCTTCTGAAGCTAAAGTACACAAGATGTCTGACGCAGTCCAATACATTCAAACTATAAACAAATGAGCCGCCGGTTATGCTGAGCAACGTCACACAGAGCGCTGGGACACGCGCCTCATTGTTTCAGCGACGATACTCATGCACAGACTTTGACCAGTGCAGTAAAGTCAAATCATCCACCACGGCACTCTAGCATAGACTCATAAACTTAGCGACAAGCAAGGAAGCCACAACCTTTTTTTTTTTTTTAGGGGCAGATTTGAAGGGCGACTTCTGATTGTGTAGAATAACATAGTTAATAAAGTTATGAGATAAAGGAAAAACTCCCTTTATTTCTCTATAGAATAACCTGGTACTACACTAATGCACTTATCCCAGTGTTTCACTAGTGCTTAGATACCATCAAAGAAAGTTTTCTTAGGAAGCTGGAGCCATGCTCAGACTGATTCATGTCTGAACCCCTGGCCTCTTAATGGTGTTCCCAAACATGTGGAACGCCAGGTCAGGTCTGTACAGGCGATGTGGCGATAACTCCCAGTCGAGCCGTGCAAGTGGTGCTGGTGTGTGCACAGTTAGTGACATAATTTTTCAAAGATCAGAAGTTCCACTCGCTGAACGTTCACAGGAATAACCGCAGCAGGCTCTGAGCCACCTCAGCTCAAAGTCTTCTGTAAGTCCTGGTCTGACTTGAATGCTGGACATAAAGTTTAATGTAATCTAATCTAGCTAGAACTTGTTTCCCTGAAGTTCCAGAGCATTAACTGTTCAATCAACGTAAAAGCATGACTTGTTTAAAAAAAAAGAAAAAAAAAAAAGAAGTTAATTGTCGATAAATGTCTGAGGACGCGAGGGATTTCCTGTAAATGCCCAGAGGCGGCGATACAGTGGTCATTTAGCAAAGCCACTTCCTGTTAAACCGTGAGAATCAAAGACTCGAACACACCAGAAATACACAAAAATTATATTGTATATGACTTAATCGTATCATATATCCACCTCATTATTACGATCCACAATCACGAGTCCAGAGAGTATTCTGTGTATCATTCTGGGGGGGCATAAAGAAAATAGCTTTCTAGGAACCTCCCGCTTTACATAACAGAAAAATTGGCCTAATGTTCGTTTCCTTGCTTGAAAACTGGTTTAACTAGCATCAAATTAACTAGCACAAACAGCACATGCAAACCAGTTTGCCAAATCAGCCTTATTGGCAATCATATAATCGTTAGCTATATTAGATTACATTAAAGTTTGTTATTGTGCAAAGTAAATGTACAAATTTTTTTTAAAAATGCAGCTGAAATCTAGTAGCTTACTAGTAACTTGATTACCTGTTAAAAGAAATATAACAGCTTAACCTAATCTTAAAGTGAAATATATATACTAATATTAGTTAAATGTTGAATTAAAAAATCAAGTTTTAGCTGTACCTTGTGTGGCTTTTTAGGTTTAGCTAGTTCTCGATTGTCACAGCTTGCTAGCAATTGGTAATGAGAAGAAATGAGATCCTGCAACGCAAAAGTCTCAACAGTTCTCACTCATAACATTCGCTTTAAAACATGTTTTTTTTTTGTGATTCACATCTAATCTGATTTGTTATCAAATCACTCAGTGTCTTTTACACCTTAGAATAGCTAGCTAGTGGCGGTTACATGCTAGCTAAAAAGGCTTTTACACATCGATCATCTTAGCACACGTGAGGTAATTAACATTAAGCTAAATCAATTACTTAGTTGGCTATCGTGAGTCGGAGTTCGCTTAATAAGTTAGCTAACGTTGTGTGTGTGTGTGTGTGTGTGTGTGTGTGTGTGTGTTCGTGTGTGTGTGTTCGTGTGTTTTTGTAAACGTTGACTTAAGATGTGTCGGTTTTGTGTGGCGATATTTTTTCTTTTTCTTTTTTTTTTTTAAACACTCTGCTAGCCTTTGTCCTGTTCTGATAGTTCTCTCTGTGTTAGAAAAACTAGCGAAACTTGCTAAAGTGGAGTATTCCTTGAGGCTAGGGTGGAACTCTATCTTTTGTAAATTTCATATCATTCATGAACAGGTCAGTACATTAACACATTTTTTAATGTGTATAAAATAAATAATCTTTATTTTGAGTCCATTAAGTTCTCAGTATCGCCAGTGTATAACTCGTACAAGTCGATCTGTTTCCAGATAACTCACACTGTCTGTGCTTTGTGACGCTCGACTGGTTAATAAATGACTAATAATCACCACGTCATGCTGCTTCCCTTCCAGTAAAGTTTTGGCACCTGATCTCACCCATTGACGACTGATGACCTGCTTGACTGGTTTCATCCAGAATGAATAATCGCTTCTGTGCAAACTTTACTCTATACCGCACCCCCCTTACATCATTACATGGATAATTTTAAAAATAAATAAAATCTGTAATATTTTCTTTCAGTATAACGTTTGCCCTTTCCTTTTTTCCAGTGAAATGCTTACTGCATAAGCATTTCACTGCATATCGTACTGTGTATGACTGTGTATGTGACAAATAAAATTTGAACTTGATATTTCACATGACGTCACATGTGCTGTAGGTTTGGTTACAATAAAATCAAATGACAAAAATGTGCATTATGGTGTTTATTAAACTTTTTAACCGACAGAACTGCATCATGTGTGTGTGTGTGTGTGTGTGTGTGTGTGTGGTGAAAAACAAGACCAAACCAAAGACTAATATCAGGATTCATAAAGCAGCACCACAGAGCCTCGTCCACACCTCGCTGTTCGACGTTCTGCACATAGTTTGGATGAAAAGAACCAGGAGGAAACACCGGGGCACACCTACAGCAGCCTTGTCTGAAATACCATTTAGGAAAATGACACTTGTGCGCACAAGAGTCTGGAAGAAAGGGTACTCGAGTTCATGAGTGAGCTTGATGAGGGACCGCTTGGTTGTGCACTTTATGCACATTTCCAGGTGAAATGTAAAAAAGGTGATTAGTGATTAGTTTGTGCATGCCGTACCGATATGTAATGTGTAAACTACCTTGATATTCTAGAACCCTGGGTAGAGAGAATAACATTTGTAACTCTTCAAAGTGCACTTCAAAAGGTCACATTAACCTGTATATCACTTTGTCCCTACAGGTATGCTCATGCACCTGTTCGCACCTGTTTTTTATTCATTTGTTTTTTTCTTTCTACAGTTGTGAATACTTTGCGCCCATTTTTGAAGCACCCAATCAATCAATGGATTGGTTAATTGACTTTTATTATTATTGTGTGTGTGTTACCTCGGACGCGCTGAGATTGAACGCCTCTGCGATTTTGCCGTACAGCTCCTTGACGTTGCTGAATCCCTCAATGCGGCCGGTGGGGCTGCCGTGCGCGAGCTGCGTGTGGAACACGAGCTTGGGTCGCAGGATGGCGGGTGGCGGCGCGAGCCCTGCTCCGTTCACCGCCGCGCTCTTCCCCGCGTGCGCTCCGCCGCTTCCCCCTTTCCCTTTTCCTCCGCCACTGATCTCCTCATTCTCCACCAGGCTCGAGCTCTCCCGCGACTTCTTCTTTCTCCGCAGGCCCAACGGCATCGCGCTCGCGCCTCACCGGGAACCCGGGGAACCGGGAGCGAAGGAAGGGGGTGGGGGGGAGTGAGGGAGAAGGAGGCGGGGGGGGGGGGGTCGATAAATCCGCGCGTGGCAGGTACGGAAAGCGCGAGCCTGACTACAGCAATAAAGTCAACGACCTGAGTGTGGTTTTTATTATTTAAGTTTATTTCATCCAGAACAGGAAAGTTCTTACGCGCTGAAACCGGAAATCTCAGAGATAAACAAAAACAAACCAAGATCTAAATCTGTTAATAAACACAACGCGAGCTTCCTCCTTAAACCTGTGAACTCCGCTCCGACAGCGCCGAGTGCGCATGCGCACACACAGACACACTGAGCTGCGCGAATACGTCATACAGAAACTCATTTACCTGCGTCAGGTGAGCCGCGTCTGCACAAACAAACACACACACACCAGCAGGGGCCTGTTTCAGAAAGGAGGTTCAAACAACTCGGAGTTTAAACTTGAACTCTGAGTTGATTGACCCAGAGATT
>JAQQZS010000001.1:32107591-32119217 GCA_030068045.1 Platyallabes tihoni
GGATATGCGAAGAAGACATTTCGCTGTGCTGTAAAAAGTACATGTGACAATAATTGAATATTCTTCTTCTTCTTTTTATTGTGCAGAATAACAGAACACAATTCTGAGAATAAAACCCTTTATTTTCTCTATATAATCCCCTGCTACGCCAATGCTCAGATCCCAGTGTTTCACTAGAGCCTAGAACACCATCAAGATAGAAAGTTTTCTCAGTGCACCAGATCCATGGTCAGACTGCCTGCTTAGATCGGATAAAGATGAGGTTTTGCCCTAAAATGTCTTTTGTCATAATTTCACTTTTACTCAACATTTTGATTTCATTTATGGTGGAGGTTTACCTTCAGGCAGATATCTAAGTTCTGTCAAAGTTCCATTAAATTCTGCCCAGACAGTTTTGTGTGATGTTGCAAGAAATTCTGGCTGGATAGACATACAGTACAGACAGACAGAAACTTTTCTGAGACTGGTTTCAGGTTCTCCATTGTATGAAGCATAAAGATATCAAAGTTAATCCTATATCCTGTATGGTGTAAAATGCTGACTGTGTGTATTAAGAGAAACCAAACCCAATTGTGACAGCTGAAGAGACAGACAGAGCAGACTAGGGAAGGAGAACACACGGTTAGAAAAGGGGGAAGACTCAGAGGAAGAAGCCGCTGCTGCTGCGCTCCCTTTTCTCTCTTTGTATCTCAAAGTCAAATGGATTTCTAATGTTTCTCCACATCTGCAAACTTTTAAACTCTTTTCCTTCTCCTCTTGTTGATTTTCAGCACAGCTGGTAATTTACACATAATTACCTCGGCTCCACGTTGCACGGATTGATTTGCACATTACCTCATGCCAAGATAACCATACTGTGCTTCCTGTATTATACTTTTTACAATTTTACATTAAAAAAACATTATTTTATATTTTTCCTTTCGCACATTGTATCCTTGCTATAAATTTTACTTTAAGTACACATATGTTTTTCAGTGTCATTTTATTTTTAATGAATAGTTTTGTGCAACAATAAAACAATCAGTGATGAGGTGAAGCTGAGACACACTTACAGTACCTCCCTGAAGTTGATTATTTTACAATAATAGCATGCTATTAATAACTATCTCAAGTAATTAATTATTATGTCTGTTGTTAAAAAGGGAACAGTCGAAAGACAAATGATAATAATAATAATAATAATAATAATGTAATTTGTAGGTGGATTGTGGAAAAACTGAATAAAATCAAAAGAAAGTATAGATATTAAGCAATGTACTGTATGATGATAGTAATATAAAATGCATGTAGAAAAGCAGCTGGGATATTAAATAAAGTTAAAATTGAAAACAAAAATATTGCATGTTTAAACAAAAACGACAATAATTATATTATTATTATAGTAGTATGAAAGAAGCTTAACAGTAATAATAATTATAAAATAAATAATATAATTATAAATAATAATTATAAAATAATTAATACAAATTATTATTATTTTAACCATTATTATTGTTAGCTTCTTTGACATACTGTACAAAAACACATAATAATAATAATAATAATAATAATAATAATAATTGAAATTTATAATTATTATGAATTAGTACTGTATTAATATTATTCGTACACTGTAAAGTAAAATAATTAAACAAAAGCTCCAAAATTCAAAATCTCAATAAAACTGGCAAATAATGATCACTAATATAATAATACCAAAACATCAGCAGCTTTCAAAATTGTACAATGTTTTGCTGTGTGACTCTGCAGTAATGAAACAAAATGTAGTTCAAAAATATGCAAACTAGCAAATCATTATTATCATCATCAACATTAATATGTATAATAATGTGCAAGTAGTTTTTGTGTAATAACATTATTATTATTATTATTATTATTATTATTATTTGTTATTATTGTTATTATTATTGTTGTTGTTGATGTTGTTGTTGGTATTATTGTTATTGTTGCTGCTGCTGTTGTTTGCTTTTGTTGTAATAAAACAACCACAATAATAATAATAATAATAACAATAATTTACTGGAACTATTTGTTCTACTTTTTGATATTTTGAACCTAGTTTTTATTATTTATTATTTTACTTCACACTGTAAAACATCTGCAATTAGACTCTTTAAAATGTAATGTTTTACTACTACTACTAATTATATATATATAAACACTGATATAGTTAATTTTGTCTAATCTTGTGCAATGACCGTAAATTAACTATTTACTTCTGCTTCTACTACCACAAATGATTATTATTATTATTGGGGTTGTTTATTCAGGGAGTCTGTGATCTCGCGTGACGAAGGGGGCGGACGCATGGAGACGCATCCGCCAATCGGATCCCGCGGTCTCGCCGCCGCTCCGAGTCTCTTTAGGAAAATAGAAATAAGCGAATAAAGACGCCGCTGTTCCTCTGTAACACTATGCGCGTGCTTCTTTTGCACCGCTCGCGGGATTTAGGCCGTAAACAGCGAGGAGAAGGAGGACACGAGGAGCCGTGAAGCTCACACACAACACACACACACCCCGCCGCCGGGCTGCATAACGGTGCAGTGCCGACACACAATGGCCTGGATCTGTAAGGTGAGCGGCGGGGGATGGGGGGCACTTATTTATGCTTATTTAGGTGTGTATGTAACACACACGCACACACACTGCGGTTTATAAACACGCGTCCTGTAATGGAAGCGACTGATCCCCTGTATGGCGGTGTGTGTGTGTGTGTGATATGGACACTGCGGCTCTCCTTACTTCCCCCATGCCCTAAGGGCTTTCATCATCATCATCATCATCATCATCATCACCGAGCACAGGGTTTAGTGGAAATAAACAAACATAAGACCTGCTTTTAATCCTGGCGTCCTCAAATCTTATTATTATTATTATTATTATTAATAATATTGTTATTATTATTATTATTATTATTGTTGTTGTTGTTGTTGTTATAAATTAAACAGTATCCTATTTGAAGCAAACAACACATTTTGAGGATTAACAGTGATTTACAGGATTATAAACACAATAATTTAGCCACATACAGCTTGTGTGTATATTAGTGATGGCAAGCAGCAGTCACCACATCATCACGATACTTCGGTGCTGATTCAATTAATACTGCGACTTGTTGCAAATTTTCATTTATTAGCGCTTAAAATCCAACAAAAAGACCATCGGCCAAAACATGTAAAAAGTGTCTCACTTAGGGTGAAAAACTGTAACACCATTTTTCTTGATACTTATCGCTTCTTATCTCCCGATCCATGTTTCTTAGATTTTTGTTAATATGCAACAGATTTATATTTTTATCAGATAAATTTATGTCTGTAGTGTCTGTTAATTAAAAACAAATCTTTTAACGGTCTTAACTGTCGTTCAGATGAAACTTGGCCGATTTAAATTTCGCATGAAAAGACATAAACCTGAAAAGGTGTATTATTCTAAAATCCAAAATTGTTAAGACATTGCAACATGAATCTGACATGGTTACGGACACTACATATTTTTTGCTTTTTAAGCTTTCACCAAAAAACTATTTAAGCAACAATTTTTACAGGTCATGTGCTTTTAGAAGA
The DNA here is from genome assembly GCA_030068045.1 of Platyallabes tihoni. Classification (NCBI taxonomy): domain Eukaryota; kingdom Metazoa; phylum Chordata; class Actinopteri; order Siluriformes; family Clariidae; genus Platyallabes; species Platyallabes tihoni. The sequence continues at coordinate 32,111,155 of JAQQZS010000001.1, forward strand.
TTACACTGATTTTTTTTGAAGTTAGCAACATTTTTTTAAAATTTTTTTTAGGAAGGCAAGCTCGATCACTTTCAAACTTCAGAAGTTGCTTCTTTGGCACAAACATTTCCTGTATTATATGTATAACATAAAAAAAATAAAAATAAAATCATCACCAATACTGCGTGTTGGCCGTATACAAATATGACACAGTTGAAAATTGATACAATCAAAAGTATTTGCAAACAAATAATCAAATAAAGGGGGAAAGAACCAGTAAAGTAGTAAACACACATTACTATACAGAGTAACAATATCTAAGACCGTATTTATTAAAATGTGTCAAGCTATATAACAAAATACAATAAAATTAATAAATCAGCAGTCAGTATCATGATTTAATAAATATCCTGATTCGATATTACATTTTTCCCAGAATTTTTTTACAGTTATAAAGCTTATAAAACTAAACTAAAAAAAAGTTTACTGAGTAATTAAATGTATCCTGTTCCTTATAACATTAGTTTTCTCACTTAAAAAACAAGCACAGCATTTAAATATGTATCTCTGTTATCATCATAATTATTATTTCTAAACAGACTTAGAAAATAATTCACACCTACCACATGATGAAAATGTGTAAATAGCTCAGAGTGCGCCACCTGCAGGATTATAAAGAAACAGTGAAGTTTTACCTTTTCAAACACTTTCTAAGGCTCAAGACTCAACTCGACAGTGAGTGCGCGGGTTGTGTAGCCGCGTGTGCGCGTGTGGCTTCTAATGCACTGGACTTTCACTAATTAGCGTTCATGGTCTTCACTAATTAGCGTTCATGGTCCTGTAAGTGTGTATAATGTGTGTAAAACTTATTCACTCACAGAGTTTGGAGAAAAATGCAGACTGTAGGCTTTTAACGCACACGATTTTTGATAATGTAATCTATAAAAATGCGTTTCTGTTGTGCAACTCAGAAGCTTCTGCACTCGGAACAAAAACGTTTCTCAAAATCTGAGGCTGCTCGTTGATCACCGGTCACGGCCAATCAAACTGGTAATCAGCTGATTCTGGTCACTGGCTGATCGACCGGTTAATTTTTATTTTTTTAAATATATATTTATAAAATATATATATATATATATTTTTTAAAATACATTTTGGAGTCAGTGTGAGGATTCATGGATGGATGGATGGATGGATGATCAATGTATTCGCCATACTATTAAGTAATGATGGGGACCAAATCGATTAGTTACATATCGTGTGGCACTGATATGTGGCCCTGGTGATTCCCATCCCTACTATTTACTGCATGCATGCTGGGATGTAACCATGGCAACCGATGTTTCTGTGTAGTACCTAATTTCACACTTCTGTAGACAGTTTAGGAACCTTCATAGGAAAATAAATTCTGTTTTATGCTCAACTCCTTTGGTGAACAAAACAGATCAGATGAACGATTTTGGGAAAGCAAGTTACTATTTTATTTTGTTTTTTCCCTGGAATTTGCTAATTTGGTAATTAGCTTGTTCCACCTGAACATTTTTAGAAATTTTGGTTTTGGAACTTTTTTTTCAGGCTTATGTAGACTAGAGGAAACTTTCCAGGAATTCAGTTCCTTAAGCTCATGTAGTGTACACTAAAGGTTTCAGGAACCTAGGGACTTTTACAAGAATTTTTAAACCTTACAGTAGGTTCTACCGGAGGAATTCTGGAGGAACATTCAAAGAAATTGATTGTTTTCTTCAAGGGTAGAAATAAACCTAAATTCATGGCAAACCCTTAGACAGTTCCATGCTTCCTGGTCACACCGGTTACGCCTCAGCGACTGCAGCAATAATACTACAACACAGTGCATCACGAATGCTGGTTTACAGAAACCCAGGAACCTTTTCTGAATCTTGTTTTTTTCAGGAACCTAGCGACTTTTTCAGGAATTCAGAACTTTAGTTCCATCTGTACTGAAACAAACCTGTAGAAATGCCTAGATAAATCAATTTTTAACTGTCTTAGAAAAAATCCCTAGGAAGCAACTCGCCTAAAATTCTAGAAAACCTTCCCTATATGTTTTTAAGTAATGGTTGCCGTTACTGGTTGCTATGGTTACATCCATCACTTGTAAACATCCAGGGATTTGGTAATGTTAGTTTTGTCTTCACCAAAGAAACCTTTTCAAGCCCCCAGGAACTTTTCCAGGAATTTTGTAACTATGCTCATGCACAGTAGTGATGAGAAGTCTGGATTATTTTAGTGACTCGGTTCTTTGAATCTCGTTATTTTAAATGAATGAATCTTTTTTTGAGTCATTTAATTAATTTGGTTCTTTTGATCAGAAATAAAATAAAATGTTACATTTTCAATAAACAGACCCCCAACATGTCTACATACACATATTTTGGCTATTGTTCCAGTAATAAAAATATTACAGTACAGCTAAAGACATATAATGATAAACAGAATGAGCAGCTCACCTCTCATATCTTCTGGTCCAAGTCATTTGTTCTTTTGTAGACTCATAGACTCTATGCAGTGCATTACACAGGAAACAGAATTGAGCGGTTCTTTTCATGAGTCTTTTAGTCCGAATCGTTTGTTCCTTTCTCTAAGAGACTGCTCGTTCTTCTGAGTCACGTTAAAGACTGCTTCAAAAAGAACGAATCATTCATGAACCACCCATCACTAATGTACAGGGTTCTGAAAAGGTTTCTGAGTAGAAATCCATCTGTTAGTCTAACAAAACCTTAATAAAAAATACAGTAAAATGTGGCTTTATCAAGACCTACTCAGAAGGGCTGGGATATTTATGCAAGCAGCAATTTTCAATTTTAAACATCCACTGAGAAATAATGCATACTGGATAAAACCCTTCCAGGAATTCAGTAACTCTTAAGCTCATTTCCATCAGAGCAATGTTTTTATCTCCAGAAATTCTGTAACTTTGCAAGTATTTCTATTAGAGGAACCTTTTTGTGAATTCAGCCATCTTTTCTGTACTTTGTAGGACATTTGCATTGGAACAAATCCTGCAGAAGTTCTCCCTGGGTTCCATAATGTTGAATCAAAACAGAAACATACTACTGTAAGTGTGCTTAGAGTTTAATTGCTGCTTGTCATGGTTACAGTCTAGAAGATGTACAAAATAGTTCAGCTACTAAGAACATCACTTATTCTGGTGTACCGGAACCCAGGAACATTCCAGAAACCTGTTAGCTTTATGCTATCCACTGGCTAATTCTTTTTGGGAACCCAGTTAGTTTTCTGGGACTACTAACCTGTTTAGGAACATGTATAGTTGAAGTTGAATGTTTACATACACTTTGGTTGAAATCTTAAAACTTTCTTTTTTTAAGCATTCCACATATTTCATGTTAACAAACTATAACTTTGAAGAGTCGGTTAGGAAATCTACTTTATGCATGACCTGAGTGATTTTCCCAACAATTGTCTACAGATAGATTATTACACTTTTCTTTCACTATGATCTAAATTCCAGGATGGGAGGTTAACATACACTAAGTTGACTGAGCTTTTAAACAGCTTGGAAAAGTCCAGAAAAGTCATGTCTTTAGAAAAATCTTCTGACTGACATCATTTGATTGACCTTCAAACTCACTGCTCCTTTGCGTGAAAAAAATTCAGCCAAGACCTCCAAAAGTTTTTTAAAAATCCACAAGTCTGGTTCATCCTTGGTAACAATTTCCACATGTCTGAAGATACCACGTTCATCTGTACAAACAACAATATTACGCAAATATGAACACCATTGGACCACACAGACATTATACTGCTTAGGAATGAGACCGGTCAATTGTTTGGTACAAAAAATACAAATCAATCTCAGAACAAGAGCAAGGAAGAAGCCATTGCTCTATTGCTATGCTTTGCAGCTGCACATGGGGACAAAGATCTTGCTTTTTGGAGAAATATCTTTTGGTCTGATTAATTGAAATCAAAGGGTTTGGTCATAATGACCATTGTTGTGTCTGGAGGAAAAAGTGGGAGGCTTGCGAGCTGAAGAACACCATCCTGACTGTGAAGCACAGGGGTGGCGGCATCACGTTGTGGGGATGCTTTGCTCCAGGAGGGACTGGTGCACTTCACAAAATAGATGTCAGCATGAGGAAGGAAGATTAGAGTTTGTGGATATATTTGAAGCAACATGTCCGGGCATCAGCCAGGAAGTTAGAGCTTGGTCACAAATGAGTCGTCCAAATGGACAAGAAACCAATATTTACAATTATATACAATATTTTCATTGTGTAAATGAATGTATAAAACGTCCAAAGTCTGGTATATTGTATGTGCTGGTTTCAGTGAATCAGTCCAGGAGCACGATGATAGAAAATGGCCATCCTGTAAAGTTGTCCTAATGGTGAACAATCCTGATTTCGGAAAATCCTCAACAAAACACAGTTCACAGTTCAGTACAGTTAAACCTTGGATTGCGAGTAACTTAGTCTGCGAGTGTTTTGCAAGACAAGCAAAAAGTTTTAATGAATTTTAACTTGATAAGCGAGTGAGGTTTTGCACTACAAGCAGTACGAATGCACTTTGTCTGCCGAGCGTCACGTGATCACAACTGAGCCAATGGTTTTCTTTCTCGCTCTCCTGGAGTGTTGGTAATCGTCTCCCACGCTCGGTCTCAGTGTGTGTGCCTTACAGAGGTTCCTTGTTAAAGTCGCAACAAAATAAAAGGAATAAAAGTAGTTCCTGCTCCAAAATACAGGTACCTGCTCTGATTGAAGAACTACCGGAATGGTCTTTTCTGTACTAATATAGACATTTTTAATTATTTATTTTTCTTCTCCAGCAGCTAATCATTACAGCCTGGCTGTACAGTACAGTATATAAAATGTGTAAGAATTATAAAGCTATGGCGGTGGTGGTAAACTTGATCGGGTCGGAGCAGTGTCTTCTTCGAGTTTCTCGCACACGTGTCTTAAAGTTGAGGCTAGAAGCGTCCATCACACAAAAGCTAGCAATTTAGGTTTAAGGTATTTATCATTTTGAACAAAGCCGTATTTTTAATGCTTTGGAGACAAATATAAACCAGTCAGTGTGAAAGAATCTGGTGCAGGAAGGAATTTAAAAAAAGAATAAAAATCCAGACAGATATTAGATCATTTGGACAGGATGATGAAGAGCAGCGCATTTAAAACATGCCCATGCTCGCGTCCGTCCACATGGCCACACAGGTGTCTCAGGCTTAGTTTACATAGATTAATGAGGATGAATATTTCTCATCTCAGCAGTAACAGTAATCTACAGGAGAGAGCCTGTGATTCTGGAGACTCCAGCGAGCAGTGAAGATTTTCTGAATACGGTGAATCAGACGCCGTCTAAGCCGTTGTCCCGTCTGTAGTGAAGTGGCTTTTTAATCAGCATTAACTGATCCATGTGACGAGCCGCGCTGATGCAGACGCATTCATAAGTCTTAACCAAGCCGCTGATTACTGACCATTAAACAGCCACAGTTAGACTGCGGTTCATTCTGGAGCGCACGAAGGTCAGATTTTTGCAACTTCTAACACGATGCCGCCACCACCATGCTTTACAGCTGGGAAGGGCTTTTAACTTCTCCCACACTGATTTCCATTGTGTCTTCGTGCAGAGTTAAGTTTCCAAAAAGACTGTGTATTTATATTGTGATTGGGTACTTTAAGGGCGCACAGTGACAGCACAATATTTAGCGATATTCTTGACCAAAACATTTAAACATGAGGAAGAAGAAGGCTTGTGAAGTCTGTATAATCGTCCTGCTCGCTCCGGAGTTATTATTAGCTCAGATAGACGGAGACGACATAAATGGTCTGTCCGAATAAATACACCGTTAGACGTGAAGCTCCTGTCAGCTTCCCCGGTTATTTCAGGACAGATTTATCGAGCAAACCAGCAATCAGCGCAGGACAAACGCACATTAGCTCCTGAACACTAAAATTTGTGTGCCTGGTCACGTTAACAAGCTCACTAATCAGTGTTCAGTGTTTATTGCTTTTTTTTTTTTACTCCAGCAAATACAGACAGAAACAAAATCTTGTTCTTTAAAATAAATATGTAAAACAAAAAAAAATGTATTAAATTTAAATTTTATTTGTCACATACATGTATGTAATCTCATACACTATGATATGCAGTGAAATGTTTTAACAACCGTCCATGACTTTGGACCTTGGAAGAATTGAGAAGAAAATATAGTATTCTAAATAAAGAATATGAAATAAGAATATAATAAAAAGAAAAATAGATTATGAAAAGTAGGAATATAAAATATGAAATAAGAATATAGTAATACAAAATTCATATAACGTACAAGTAATAAAAATACAAATAGAATTGAAATGTAATTGAAATAAAAATGTCCAGTCATGAGCATAGCAGCATAACAGTGTGCAAATGTGCTTTAATGTGCATTGATGTGCAGTGAGCTGAGTGGTACAGTACAGTATATACAGTAAGTAGGAGCAGAGTGTTTAGTCCTGTGTGATAGTATATAACTATAGTAAATATAGTCCTTGTATAAAACTCTGGGTCACTTATACGCCTCCAGATCCTTTATACTGCTCTTAAAAACAAAATTTAAGTCCCGGCTTCTTGCTCCAGGTTTCGAACCAATCATAGTGTAGATCAAATATTTCTAACCAATCATAACGCAGTAAGTGGGATTGCTTAACCTCATTAAATATTATTATTATTATTATTATCTATAAATAACTTAATTATATATAAACATGGTTTAGGATGAGAAAGAAATTTCATAATTAATAAATATTGTGCTAAGCTGGGCTAAAACCACAACAGTTTAAATCCCGCCTCCTTGCTCTAGGTTTCCAATCCAATCATAGATCAGATCTTTTTTTTTTGTTAGTTTTTTGCCTCTTGTTGTTTTTTTCCCTCCTACATACATTAAAAGCCTCATTTTAAGTATTTCTCATTTCATGTCCTTTTCGGGGCTCAGTACGAGTTTGTGTGCTTACAGAAATCAGTTATGATAGTTTTTCCCATTTGCCTATTTGAAATGAAAAACTGCACAAAAAACATACTAGGGTAAACATTTAAAACCCATACGCTAATGGCTGCTTTGAGCTGAGCATTCAGTCTGGGAATTTCTGTCTCAGAATAATAACTTGAATCATCCTAAAAGGTCAGGACGCAGCAACAGAAGTAATCCCAGAGCTTAAAAATCATGGGTTATTAGAATGTTTTCATGGCTTTCGACAGATGGCTGTGTTCAGAGCCGGTGCTAAAGAAACAGCAGAAAGCTCAGCCAGTGCCAAGCCAGGCGCACGTCCAGGTCACGACGAGACGCAACAACAGGAGGATCCGGGAATAATAATACAGATCGTCAAAATCTTATGGGTTTCTCTACTGAAAGAAATCAAATGACATGGTGTTAGTAAGGCTGTACGTGACGCCAGGCCCGTGACAGGCCCGTGACGCCAGCGCCAGAGGTGGACTTCCACCAATAACATTGTTTATTTTATTATTGTACATATATTTAATATCATATTCATATAATATATTTCACCCATCTGTGCTTTACTGGAGGATGTTTTTATTTTAATCTGTACTTTTTACTTCACTACGTTTCTGCATGGTGTTGTGTTACATAACCACAGCGGTGTATAGTACTGTATTTGGCGCAGGAATATCGCCACCTGTTGACTATTATGCATAATTGTGTGATTTGCCTTCCGTCTGTGAAACGCTTACAGTGTAGCAGGTGTTTAAAATCAGAAGCTGAACTGGTTGCGGACAGCAGAATAGAAAACAGCAAAGTTCAGAGAGAGAGAGAGAGAGAGAGGTTTTTTTTATTCGTTTATGGGAAAAGAGTTTGTAGAAAGTTAAAGCTAAAGATAATCTGATGAACTTTTAACGTAATCAGTGATATTATTATTTCAGGTTGAAGCCCACGTCTGTCTTGAAAAAGTAGATTGTATAAAGATGAAGTTTTGCCTTAAAACACTCTTAAAATTCACTTAAACCACTTCAGCGCTGTTATTCCAGCGAAAATGAAAATATGAACTAATCCCAGTAAAAATATTCAGTTTATCTTTTCTAATTAATATCTATTGGTGCAGGTGTTTGTT